>PVJH01000529.1:0-298675 GCA_004026705.1 Nesogale talazaci | reverse complement strand
CCCCCTCTCTCTAGCTCTTGCTCTCGCCTCTCTCCCTGTCGGTTGGCTGCTCCCCTTCCCCTTCCTTCCTGCCCTCTTTCTGTCTTTTTCCTCTGTCTCTCTTTCTCTCTGTCTCTCTCTCTCTCTCTCTCTCTCTCTCTCTCTCTCTCTCTCTCTTCTGGGTCTCTTTCTCAGAATTGTTCACTAGCTCTCAATGACTAATCACTTCCCCCAGCCCCCACCCCCATTCTAGGCTGTCACCCCCTCCCAGTCCCCTGCAAGCTCATGAATATTTAAATATCTCCAATCTGGACCCAATTACCCACCGACTTCCCCATTGCATTTCAGAGGGTGATGGGGTGGGGGCAGTGAGGAGGATTTTTCAAACAGTTAGGGGGGAATGGATGGAATGTGCTTTGGAGAAGAAGGGCTGGAGGAATGCTTTGAATTTCTCTAGTAACTCTTCTCTTCTTTCCCAGTCTCTCTCTCTCTCTCTCTGCCCCCTCTCTCTCTCACACACAATCTTTTCCCAAAGAGTTGTAGTCAGATCTATATGTCTGCCATTTATGCACAGCATAATAATTATGCACAGCAAATAATTATGGAAGAGTTACGCTCCCTCAAAAAGAGAAATATTATATATTACATGATATATAGCTCTATAGGAATATGTATAACATATATGGTGTTATCGTACAAATAACAAAGCCACACATATAGACATCTATATGCTTTTATCACCACATCTCCCATCTGCTCCAGTATCTTGAAAAATACACATGAACATTTAGTGGTATAATCATTCCAAGCACTTAGTTGGGAAACAGTAGCTAACAAGAATTGGCATCCATGTCTACAATCACATGGTAGTTTCTTTAATGCACACAAACCCATCTGAAAAGTATGGTTTCTTCTAATTTTACCCCCAAAGCTGAAGGTTACCAAAATTATATTTTAGAGTTTGAGGAGCAAGAATAAAAGAAGAAGATACCTTGAAGTTCAACTCTTTATAATGTTGGGAGAAGAGTGTGTGTGTGTATGTGTGTGTGTGTGTGTGTATGTGTGTGTGTTTGTATGTGTTCGATCCTTAGACCATACTTTATTGAAATTGTTTGAGGAATTAAGTGCAAATAAAAAATGAGTAAATTTCATACACCTATTTGTCTGTATCTTCTCCCTTTCTCAGTTTTACACTTCGCAGTACAATGAAGAAATAGTCCAATGACCACCTCATCTTATTTTACTACTTTGACTTAATAAAAAAAACTTTTTATATCAAAATAGATGAAGACTTACAGAACAGGTCATAGTTTTATATTCAACAATGCATCCACATTTTGTTTCCACATATCCATTGCAATTCTTTAAATGGACCACCACTTATGCCACTTCCTCCCTGAGTTTCCTGTTTCCCCTCCTCCTTCTTTCCTAATTCTCTGAACTTTGTCCTTGGGCAAATGGTGACCTTCAGTGGTGACTTATTGTAGCCCAGGTATGATGAGCTCAGTTCCAGACCTAAGGGGTGATTGAGGGCCACAGTCTTGGGAATCTCACCAGTGTCTACCCAACCAGCAAGCCTGAGGATCTCTTTTATGAATTGGAGTTTCTCTCACTCTACCCTTTATCTCCTAATGTGATTCTTTCCAGAGCAGTTGATAATAGTAGCTTAGCCTCAACTAGTTCTTATGGGCTTAGGATCTAGGAGATTAATGTATGACTGGTTCATTAATCCAGGGAATATGTGCTTCTCGAGACCTTTTGGTTTTTACCCCTCTTCTTTCCTCTGGATGGGGAGAGAACAATAGAGGCACCTTCAATGGCAGTTCATAGCTTTCAAGGTCACAGTCATTACTCACCAAGTAGGTTAGTTGTCTTTGTGAGCTCTGTTAGAACAATTGACTTCATTGTCCTCTGAGACAATGATCCTGATTCCCTGGCCCAGCAGCTCATTCGCTCAGATGCTTCATTAAGCATCTAAAAAATATTCCAAAAAAAAGTATTCATAACTAACCTCCCCCCCCCAGAATGCTCAACCACATGCATGATATATTTACAGCAAATGTAAATACGCATATACAAACATCCTCTGTCAAATCAATATACATTCCTGAGTATACTTCCACTCACCCTCCCACACAGTTTTAAGGCTGTCTATCCAGGCAACTGCTCATAACTCACCAAAGTAACAGTATGTACCTGTTACGTTAACTCTTATAACCTCTCTAATGTCTTTCTCTGCTGATATAATCTTTGTCAACCTCCCCTTTATTGTATATCGTCTCTCTGGAGTCTACTGGAGTCTGGAGTCTACTCTCTGCAGTCTATTTCCCTGCCTTCCCTTCCCACCTCTTATAGCTATCAATAGCTTGTTTGATTGTGGAAACTTCTTGATTTTTTTATACTAATCTCATACAATCTTTGATGGAGTAATTTCACTCAGCATACTGTCCTTCAAGTTGATCCATGTTAGGAGGATGTAAAACTACAGATAGACTCATCATTGTTCTTTAATTTTACATAGACTCCTGAATAAGTTTATTTATCCATTCTTCTACTGATGAACATTATGGTTATTTCCATCTTTTTGCTATTGTGAATAGTGCTGGGATGAACATGAGAGTAGATATATTGGGGGTCCCTGCCTGGGGCAAAGGGTTAACTGCCACACTGCTAACAGAGAGTGGATATATCTATTCTTGTTACAGCTTCGATTTCCCTCAGAGATAAACCACCTAGAGGGATTCTGGGCTTATAAGAGTTCTATTCCCAACTTGCTGAGGAAGCAGCATACTGGTTCTACAGTGGTTACTCTGTGTCCCAGTCCCACCAGCTGGGCATAAATTCCAATCTTACCCCACCTTTACCAACATTTGTATTTGCTTTTTTGAAAATTTTGTTATGAGTGCTAGAGTGAGATGGTATCTCATTGTTTTGATTTTTACCTCTCAGATGGCTAAATATTGTGAACATTTCTTCATATTTGCTGACTGTCTCAATATCTTTAAGGACATATTTGCCCACAGCTTCTACATTTTTCCACTGGATTATTTGTCTTTTTCTTGCTGAGGTATTGAAGATTTCTATGAACTTTAGAGGTTAATATCCTTTCCATTATGGAGTCTCCCAAAGTTTTTCCTACTGTATGACTATCTCCAGCTATATGTGATATTTCAACATTATATTTGATAGTATACTTATGTTTTAGGGTCCCTAAGTTTGTCCCAATTTTGTCTTTTTTTTTGTTGTTGTTTTTTGTTTTTGTGGGCATCACTGCCTCTGATGGTCGTGGGCGCTACCCAGGCACCGCTGGATTTGAACCGCCAAGTCCGCAGGCTGCAGTTCCGCACTCAACCACTTACGCCACCGGGGCTCAGCCCTTTTTTTTTTGTTTTTTTTTGTTTTTTTTCCAATTTTGTCATTGGTGGTCTTTATAGCACTGGATATTACATTTAGGTATTTGATCCATCTTGGGTTCATTTTTGTATATGATGCGCATGCAATATTGAATCTGATTTCATTCTTTTGTAAACAGACACCCAGTTTTGCCTGCACATATGGTAGAGTGACTATCAAATCTCCATTTAATGTCCTGGCCCTTTGTTAAAGATCATCTTTCTGTATTATAAGGATTTGCTTGTTTTTAATAGGATTAAAAAGACTGTTTCTGATTGTTTTTAAATTGTGGATGTGTGTTAGTTTTTGAGACAAAATATGTGAGACTTCCTACTTAATTTTGTTTTGTAATGTTTTGCTTATCTGGCAACTCTTTCCCTTTGATTAGTTTTTCCATATCTTTAAAGAAGGATGTTGGAATCTTGGTCAGATTTCATTATATCTGTAGATTGATCTGGGTAGTATTGGCATTTTCAAGATGGTAAGTTATCCATGAGCAGGGTTTATTCTTCCAATTATGTAGTTATTTTGGTTTCTTGTATTTTGTAGCTTTTAAGGGTTTGTATTTTCTTTTGTTTCTCTGGTTCAATTTATCCCCATGTATTTTATTGTTTGAGTGACTATTGTAAATGGTATTGTTTCTCTGTTTGCTTTTATAGGGATCTCTTTGCTAATACAAAAAAATCCCACCAATTTTTGTATATTGATTTCATTTTAGTGAATCTTTCAATTAGTCTCAACAATTTGCTTTCTGAGGGTATGTAGAGAATCAGATCATCTGTTAATAGAGTTTTTACTTTGACAATTGGGAGGATTTAATTTCTCTTTGTGACCTGAAAGCTCAAAGATTTGTAGATATCAAATGGGAGGATGATAAAAGGCTTTCTTGTCTGATTTTTGTTCATAAGTGGAATACTTTCAGTTTCTTTTCATTAAGAGTAATATTGGCTTTGATTTTCTCTATAGAGCTTTTATCATGTTGAAGAACTCCCTGTATATTCCAATTTTGTTGACTATTTCATCAAAAATAGGTGTTGGATTTTGTCAAATGTCTTTTCTACATCAATTGATATGGTCCAGTGGTTCCCTTCCATTGTTTCATTTATATGGTGAATTGTATTGATTGTTTTTTATGTTGAACCTTCCTTGCAAAACTTGGTATAATTTCCACTTGAGCATGATATTTTTTTTGTGTGTGATATTATTAGATTCTATTGGATAGGATTTTGTTGAGAATTTTTTGCACCTCGGTTCATGAGGACTATTGGTCTATACTATTCTTTGTAAGTTATGTCTATGCTTCATTTTGTTCCAGAACTATGCTTACTTCATAAAATGAGTGGTTTTTCATGAATTTTTCCATCCTTTTTTAAATTAGGTTCTCCTCTGAATGTTTGATAGAATTCTCCAGTGAAATTGGCTGAGCCCAGATTTTCTTGTTAGGATTTCCTTTTTTTTTGGGGGGGGGGTGCATCACTGCTCTCGGTGGTGGGAGTAGGAGGTCCAGCCCCACTGCTGGAATCGAACCTCCATCCCAGTGGGCCGCAGTCCTGCGCACAACCACTACGCCACCGGGGCTCAGCCCATGATTTCCTTTTTTTTAAATGACTTTATAAATTTCTTCATTTTTAAAGCCTGTGCAGACTTGCTACTTCAGTCTATGCTGGTTTATGGAGGAGTCAGTGTATTTCTATTATTTTGTCCAGACTTTCCTTTTATGCCAGTGGTTCTCAAGCTGTGGGTCACGACCCCTTTGGGGGTCAAACAAGCCTTTCACATTGGTCTCCTGATTCATAACAGTCGCAAATTTTAGTTATGAAGTAGGAACAAAAATAATTTTATGGTTGAGGGGTCACCACAACATGAAGAAATGTATTAAAGGGTCACAGCATTTGGAAGGCTGGGAACCACTCTTCTAGGCTTTCAAATCTGTTAGTGTATAGCCGATCCTCATAGTATTGTTAATATCTTTATTATTTCAACGGGCTCTGTAATGAACCCATTTTGTATTTCTGTTATTTGAATCTTCCCCTTTTCCTTTGTTATGATTTGTCTGTGGCTCGTTCATTTTGATAGTACTTTCAAAAAACCAACTTCCTGTCTTGTTGATGCTTTTGTTTTCCTGTTTTCTACTTCATTTATTACTGCTTTAACCATTATTATTTCTTTTTTTTCTAGTGTTGAGTGGCCAATTTTGCTGCTCTTTTTAAAAAAAATTTTGGAGATATTGGGTCCAAGAGTTGATTTCAGTTTTCTTCTTTTTTTTTTTTTTTTTTAAGGCATCACTGCCCTGGTGGTGGGTAGGAGGCCCAGCCTTTTTGCTCCTGGGAGCCGGAATCGAACCTCCATCCCTCAGTTTTCTTCTTTTAAAATTCATTTTATTGGGGCTCATACAGTTCTTATCACAATCCATACATCCATTCACTGTGCCAAGCACCTTTGTACATTTGTTGCCATCATCATTTTCAAAATATTTGCTTTCTACTTGAACCCTTGGTATCAGCTCCTCATTTTTCCCTTCCACCGCCCCTCACTCACAAACCCTTGATAATTTATAAATTATTAGTATTATTTCATATCTTACATGACCATTGTCTCCCTTAAACCACTTTTCTGTTGTCTGTCCCCCTAGAAAGGAATTATATGCATATCATGTTTATCAATTTCCCCTTTCTCCCTCCACTTGTCGCTTTTCCTCCTGCTATTGCTACTCACATTACTGGTCCTGGGGGAGGTTTATCCGTGCTGGATTCCCCATTTTTCCAGCTCTTATATGTATACCTGTGTACATGCTCTTTTCTAGCCTGATTTGTACAGTAGAATCAGAGTCATGATAGTGGGTGATAGGAAGCATTAAAGAACTAGAGTAAAGTTGTATGCTTCATTAGTGCTGTACTGCATCCTGATTGGTTTGTCTATTCCTTGTGACCCTTCTGTAAGGGGATGCACAATCGTCTTTCTTTTTTTAGTGTACATGTTTACTGCTATAAACTGCCCTTTGAACATTACTTTTATTGTGTAGAAGGTTTTGGTATATGGTGTTTTCATTTACAGAGGTTTTGCTTATGTCATCCCATTGTCTGTCTCCTTGCTAGCATGGTTTTCTGCTAAGAAATCAGGTGTTAGTCTTACTGGCTCGCCTTTAAGTGGCTGTTCATTTGTCTTGATAGGCTCTCAGGAGTGTTTCCTTGTTTGGGTTTTAGAAAAATTCATCATGCTATGTAATAGTATTGCTGGCTACTGGACAGGTGAGATTGAGCGCTGGTCACCGAGAAAACGTGTGGGACAAGAGATGATTCCACCTTTCTTATCATCTCACCCATGTGCACACTTGTTCCGACCTGAGCAAATGGGGTTGAGGATAGAAGTCCTCTGTCAGGTCAGTCAAAAATTCACTTATGTTCTTTCTCTCTGGACATATTTTTTAACTTTTACTCCTAGTTGGCATTCCATCCACTTCTCTATCTTTTCCTGTGAAGTGTATCTACCTAGTCTGCCATCTTGCCAGAAGTTACCTTGGAGAGCTTTTTTCCCCCATATGATTAGAATAAATCTCTCACATCCTATGCATTTTGAGATTTGAATAAACCTAGTCAAGTAATATATATATATATATATATATACACACACACACATATATATATATATATATATTTGAGAGAGTTTTATAAAAAGGGAAAGGTACATTAAGAAAGCATCCCAACCCAGTGCTGTCCAAGTCCTTAAGTCCAACATATGTCCAACATAGAGCTACAGGGTCTTCCTCAATCTCACAAAACACATGCAGTGATGCCGAATATAGGAAGAAAGCCGAATAAGTGAGCATGTGAGCATCTTAGCACTGCCAGGTGTCTCCACGCGGCTGCTCCAGCAGCTAGGGTTGCATTAGGGTAGGTTCATATGGCTTCTCCTCAAGGATGTCTTCCAGGAAGTGAATCTTGTGAGCTGAAGCAGGGAACTGGCTAAGACAGCCGTACCCTAGTCCAACCATTGAAAAGCAAGAAGCCTGAGAACTAAAAAGGTAAAGCTGACTGAGTCATTTATCTCTCCACCCTTCAATTAATCCCACATGTGTTTATCAGCCAGGTTGGCACAATAAACCTTATCTATCTCAGTAGTCTTCCTTGAACTTCTAGAACAGGCTAAGACTATTTTCTCTGGAGTCTTATAGCAGCTCCCTCCCCAAAATCAACTCCCTCCCCAAAATCAAACAAAGCAACCAAACCCATTGCTATGGAGTCCATTCCTACTTCTAGAATTTCTGTAGGACAGAGTAAAACTTCCCAGTAGATTTGCAAGGTTGTGAATCTGTAGGGAGATGGATTACTAAAACTTTTTCTGTCAGACTGATGACCTTTTAGACTAGCAGCTAGGGTTTCCATTATTCAACCTCTAGTGCTCCTGTGTAGTGCCCAACCTACCCATCCCATAAATCCGGAGTCCATTTCAAATCATAGTAACTCTCTATATGTTTCTCAAGGCTGAAAGTCTTTATATGAGCATACAGCCTCAGCTCTCTCCCATGGAGTAGCTGATGTGTTTAGCTCACCGATCTTGTGTTAATAGTACAATGCTTATCTGACAGTGCTACCAGTGCTCCTTTTACAATATATAAGGCACAGAATTTTCTTGACACCCCATTATTGCTTCTTAGGATCTGCACGTAAAGTCATTGTGTGCAGGAAGCCTTTCTTATTCATCATTATGTTCCTAGCACCTGGCGTCATAGTTGGCACATAACAGGTACTCAGGGAATGTTTTCTGATCAAAACTGGACTGATAGTCTGAAATGATGCTGCGAGATAGAATCTGCCAACAGCTTCCAGGCTGACATGGCTGCATCTGGTTCCAGGCAGGGTCTGACCCAAACTATGATGCCATTATAATAATTAAACTGATTGCATCAGTGTGACCTCACTGCCAGCACTCTTGAAGCTTCCTACAGAAAGAAAAGCATCTGAAGTCAGCACCTGGATGCTTGTTGTTGTTGTTAACTGGCATTGAGTCAGCTTCATGCACAACTGAAGGAAATTTAGGGATTGGACTTCTGTGGTCCATTTGATCTTCATTGGCTGATTTTCAGGAATATATCTTATTGTCAAACCTTTTTTCTTAGTCCATTGTGGCTGTTACATAATCTGTTCATTTGAGGGAAGGGGTGAAGTCTAGCCTATCAATCAAGTCATAGCCAATCATGTTTCAGTGTGGGCATGGCCTTCTCCTGAGGATTCTGGGAACTCCTGTCTTCCTCCTTAGGGGTGGGAGACACATTCTCTCTGCTTCACATCCTGTTGAGAAGCCACATGGCAGCCAGAGCCCTCAGGCTGGAAGAGTCACATGGGGAACCATTCCAGTACTGAGATGTTTCCCCATGACTTTTCACCCATTGGCCTGTAATAGTCCTGACTTTGGCATCATTGCATGTTCTATGTGAGTTTGTAGAAGGATTTATGGATTAGTATTGTACATATGGGCTAATATAGAACTTAGTGGATGATCTGGACAGGACGGGGAGGTTTTCTTAATATACAATTACTCTTGGGTATAAAACTCTCTCTTACACACATTTGAGTGTTTCTGGATTAGTTTCTCTAGTCAACCCAGACTAATACACCCCTTTTAGCCTGGAAGTTTATTGAAACCTGTTTCCACCATAACATCAGAGAAACCTTCATTGACAGAAAATTGCTCAGGAAACAAATCCAGGCCTCCTTCAAGGAGGATCAGAATTCTACCACTGGACTGCCACTGTTCCCTGATAAAAATCTTTTGCCATCAAATCAATTCCAATTCTTAGCAACCCTGTGATTTCTAGGACTCTCTAAAGCTCACTCTACATCCTGAGACTTGCTGTCATCCCAGAATGATTGTTTTTCAGCTCCAATTGGTTTTCTGAGAAGTCCATATGCCCAAATAAGAACATCTCAGTTATGGCATGACTTTCTCTAACTCTACACAGGAGAAGGAAAATAAAAGTCAACATCAGCCCTAAGCCAATTCTTTTGAAGCAGCAGTTGGACAGGTCTCTAGCCTCCAAACTTCCTTAATAATACTGATGCCAACTTGCCTTCGCATGCTATTCTCCACTTCTCTGCTGGGGTCACAAGTTCATGACAATGACCACACATAACTCACAGATAATGCTCACAATAGTGGGGCTTATTAGGGAAGTCATAATTTAGAATCAGAAATACTCCTTTCTTATGAAGATACATTCTTTGTCCAGTAGAGTCTCTTCAAAGGTATGCACACATGCACAACATTCTCTAATCCTTGGCCTCTCAGTCATGTGGATTCTTGGCCTCTGCCTTCCTCCAGCAAATGTTAAAAAGCTCCTTTAGATTTGTCAGGCAGAATTGAGGTCATGAAAGTTGTGTGTTTCTTCAGTGCTATACTGTACCCTGACTTGTTCATCTCTTCCCTGTAACCACTCTGTAAGGGGATGTCCAATGGTCTACAGATGGACATTGGGGCTCTACTCCATGTCCCACTCCCCCATTCACATTGGGTATGATTTTGTTCTGGGTCTTAGATGCCTGAACCCTGATCCCATCAACACCACACAATCACATGGTTGGTGTGAATCTTCTATGGACTTTGTTGCTTCTGAGCTAGATGACCACTTGCTTATATATAAGCTTTTAAGACCCCAGATGCTATATGTTTTAGAACCCACAACACAGGGACAGGGAATCCAGGATAGATAAACCCCTCAGGGCCAACAAAAAAAAGCAGAGATACCAGGAGGATTAGGGAGAGTGGGGAGAGAAAGGGGAACTCGATCACAAGGATTAAACTAGAACCCCCTTCCAGTGGGATGAATAATGGAAAATTGGGTAAGGGGAGACAGAGGACAATATAAGATATGAAAATAATAGTCTATAACTTTTCAAAGGTTTGTGAGTTAGGGCAGGTGAGGGAGGGAGAGAGAAGATATGGAGAGCTGATATCAGGGGCTCAAGTGGGAAGAGAATGCTTTGAAAATTATGATGGCAGCATATGTGCAAGTGTGTTTGACATACTGGATGAATGTATGGTTTGTGATGGGATGTAAAAGCTCCCAATAATATAAGGGCGGGTGAAGCTCCTCTGGAAGTTCTGATAATTGCCAAAGGACACTCCATTCTATTGCAAAATTCAGCCTGAAAGTACTGGCCCTAACTCCATGAGTTACTAAAAGTAGCTTCCTCCAATACATCCTCAGAGGTAGCTTACTCTACAAATGAGCCTCCTTCCATGGGCTGGCATACAAACTGCATAATGACTTCTCATCTCAAACCACATCATATTTCCTTGTTCTGGTCAAAGAACGGCACCTTGGCCTATGTCTAGGGTTGCATGAATATAATTAAGTGGTTTGGAATTGCCATTCTTCACAATGTTATTCATAATATTATGATTTATACTGTTAAATGTCTTTGCATCCCCCACAAAACACAGGTATCTTTCTGGCGTTCTCTGCTTTCAGCCAAGATCCATTTGTTGTAAGCAATATCTCTCATTTCACGCCCTCTTCAGAATCCTGTTTGGATTTCTGGAAGTTCCATTTTGATGTACTGCTGCAACACCATTACGAGGACTCCAAAAAGCCAAAGACATTTTACATGATCTTTCACTACTATTTTTCCATGGATTTTTAAAACATATATATATATATATACACACACAAACACATATCCTTGAATATGTAACTGTCAATAAACTTATATCTAAATGTAACATCAATGTAAACTAACTTTAACTTGTTTCAAAATCTGCTCACAGTCATTCCCTTTAACATGACCTGAGGGAACATATTGCAGAGTTCATGTCTCACTTGAAAGAGACATTCTGTGCACAGGCACAACGCTGCATATATCCTGTGAAAGAGAGGAACTCTGAAGTTGAAAGTCTATTGACATCATGCTTGACCTGCTTTTGTTTGCTAGTACAATACAATAAGTATTGGGAAAATGAAACAGCTCTTGAAGAAAAGGTTGGAAAAAGGGATACTCAAAAATCACTGGCAAAGCTCAGTTCTGATTCATTAGCAACTCTGTAAGACAGCGTAGACTGCCCCTGTGAGTTTTTGAGACTGTAACTCTTTACTGGAGTAGAAACCCCCAACTTTTTACCCACAGAGAATCTGGTAACTTAGAACTTCTGACCCTGCAGTTAGTAACCCAACTTGCAATCACTATATCATCAGAGCTTTTACAAGAAGAAAAAAATAATGGCATAGAAAAAAATGGAGGGGGAAAAGGAGGCCAGGATGAATTACCCAATAGGTAAGATAAACACAAGCTGTCTTGTATTTGCTAATCTGTAATGAATGACTTTTCATGAATTTCATAATATTTTGTGATAAAACACATGTGAACCTGGGTGTTTTGTCTCTGCTAATGATGATGAATTTGAAGAGAGTTTCCATTCTGAAGGAAGGTCCTGAGAGGATGAAAGAGGGCAGATGCTAGCCATAGCCTTGAAGTAGTGAAACAAATGGGAAATTGTCCACCACAGAGTAGGAAGTCAGCCCCAGTAGCCCATGTTTACCTTGCTTACTAGGAAGTCTGATACTGAGAGAGAGGAAGTGAAAAAGGAAGAATGAAAAGCTATTTTACCTGCAGAATCTTCCATTGTTTCCACTAATAATTATTATTTTGAGCCACACAGATACAGTTATTATCACGATTTCTATTTTTTATCTTGAATTTGTCCCACTCTAAACCTTCTTTTAGAATGCTCATGATGTGGATAAATGACAAATGAAGCCTCCAAGACAGACTTCAAATATGAAGCTCTGTATTTGAGTTTCACTAAGTACTAACTGCTACTATGCAGAGAATCAGAGAGGTAACCTTCTCCAAAGATTATTGGTCTACACTGATCTCCTTGGATAGTATCAAATTTTATGATACTTCTTTTGCCATGGTACCTTATAATACCTGTGGCAGTCATGTGCTTATGTTAATTTTATGATTGAAATGTAGGAGTGGAATCTAGCCTGTTAATCTGGAGATAGCCATTGAGTAGCCAATGAGGCCTCTATGTGGGCATGGGTTTCTCCCGAGACTTCTGGGAAATCTCGTGATATTTCCCTCGTGAAGATGAGAAGCTATCTTCCCCAATTGTTGGGAGTTAGTTTCAGAGACGATTAATCACGGACAAGACAAGCTGGCAGCATTCAAGAAGCTGGAGGAGCTGGCAGAGAGACCACACGGCTTTGCCCTGATGGAGCCAGACCTTTGAAGCTGGGGCGGCCAGATGGAGACCTCTTCCAGTGATGGGTTGCTTCTGCTGTTGACAGTCCTTCAGCCCTGGAGGCGAGGTGCCCTGCCAGCACCGGGATTCTGCACCCGTTGACCTGTGACTTTGTAAATCAGAAGACGACTTCATAGACTGATTTCGGGCATATGGGTTAATATCGGACTTAAGACTTTGGACTGGACTGGGCTGGGATGCTTTCTCCATGTCCCATTTCTTTTGTATATAAACCCTTTCCTTATATCGATATGCATGTCCTTGAATTTGTTCCTCTAGTCCACCCGAACTAACACAATACTTTTTCTGAAAGGCACAATTTTCTATGCATTAGGTGCTATGCTTTCAGTTCTGACAAAGAGTGACACTGTACAACAGAATGAAATACCACTCAGTCCTGAGTCAGTTTAGAGAGCCCATGGTTGCAGCCACTGTGTCAATCCATCTCATTAAAGATCCTCTCTCTCTTTCTCTCTCTCTCTCTCTCTCTCCTTTTACTTTACCAAGCACAAATCCTTTTGTGGGGGTTTGTCTCACCTGATAAATGTTCAAAGTATGTAGAATGAAATCTCACCATCCTTGCTTCTAAGGAGCATTATGCTGTACTTCTTCCTAGACAGGTTTGTTTATCCTTCTGGCAGTCTACAGAACTTCCTCAACACCATAATTCCAATACATTGTTTCTTCTTAGTTCTTCCTCACTCAATGTCTAACTTTCATATTCACATGAGGTGATTGAAAATACCATGGCCTGAGTCAGAAGCTCCTCAGTCCTCATTTTGACATTCTGGCATTTGAACACTTTCAAGAGATCCTGTGCAGAAGACTTGCCCAAGATAATGCCACCCAAGCCCATGCAAATCCCTGGACTGCAATTTGCATGAGCACGGACTGTGGATCAAAGAAAGATGAAATCCTCGATAACTTCAATCTTTTCTCCATTCACCAAGATGAAGTCCTTGACAACTTTCATTTTCTCCCCCATTTATTGCGCTATCACCTATTGGTCCAGGATTTTTGTTTTCTTTACACTGAGTTTGGATCCCTATTGAAAGGTGCAATCCTTACTCCTCATCAGCAAGTGTGTCAAGTCCTCCTCCATTTCAGTAAGAAGAGTTGCGTTACCTGCATATCACAAGTAGTTAATGTACCTTTCTCCAGTCCTGATGCCACATTCTTCATATAATCCAGCTTCTGGTATTATTTCTTCAGTAGACAGATGGAGTACATATGGTAAAGGGATACAACTCTGTCACACACCTTTCCAATTTTAAATCATGTAGTATCTGTTTGTTCTGTTCACACAACTGCTTCTTGATTTATGCACAGGTTTCCTGTGAGCACAATGAAATGTTCTAGAATTCCCATTCTTCTCAATGTTACCTATAGTTGGTGACAACATGCATAGTTGAATACCTTAGTATAATTTATAAGCCTAAGTGGAAATTATTCTGGCTTTTCCTGCTTTGAACTAATATATATCTGATGTCTTCTGAATCAAGCTTGAATTTTTGGAAGCTCCCTGTCAATATATGTGTATTTCAACTATTTTTGAATAGTCTGGTCAAAATTTACTTGTATGTGGTATTAATTATATTATTTGATAGTTTCCACATTCTGTAGGTCACCTCTTTTTGAAAGGGGTAGATGTATGTACATTCTTTCTCTTGGTCAAAGTAAGTGTCTTCCAAATTTCTTGGTAGAAATGAGTGCTTCATCAGCATGTTGAAACATTTCAATTGCTATTCTGTCAATCTATGAAGCCTTATTCTTCACTAATATCTATCTTCATGCAGCTTGGACTCCTTTCAATAGTAATGATTCTTGATCATATGCAATTTCTTGGAATGGTCAATGTTGACTAGTTCTTTTTAACATAGTGACCCTGTATACTTATATATTATAATATATAGTTGTATAGTGAAAGAAATTTCAATTATGCCATTTATTTAATTTTTCTCAATTTGGCTTGAAGTACTGATCAGCTTCACTTAATATTCATTTAATTGCTAATCCAGATATGCTCATCCAGTCTGTAATCCAGTTTCATTGGCATTTTTACTTTGCTTGCTTTCCTTGTCTTTTGTTTTGTTTTGTTTTGGGGGGCATCACTGCCCTCTGGTGGTAGGAGTAGGAGGCCCAGCCCCACTGCTGGAATTGAACCTCCGTCCCAGTGGGCCACAGTCCCGCGCACCACCACTACACCACCCTCCTTTCCTTGTCATAAACATAATTCCCTCAAGTCTAAAACCAAGCTTCTCCATTCTCTACCATTAATGGGCATGGGATATATATTTCTAATAATCCTCATCCATTCTTTCTTTAAATCTTTTAGATTCCACAAAATTTATCTGCTATTTTTCAGTTCTCTACTTCTAAGTTCTCCACTCTAAGCTATCTAGTTCTTTCCATTATCTCAAAATTGCAAATCCTTCTAAAATTAAAGTCAGACCTTTCACTTTTCCTTGTTTTAAAATTATATACCTTTCTAAATTTTTCAGATGAAATTAACATATGACCACTCTTCCAAACTACCTATAATTGAACTATAACCAAGATCATGTAGTCTCCCAGTCCAAATACAGATGTTGAGTACTAGAAGGTAGGACTATATTTCTGTTAGTTTGTATTTTAAAAATCCATTTTTTAGACTATATAGCATTTGGAAGCCTAACTGAGTAAAACTGAAAGTCAAAGTTGTCATATTTTTTTCACTATCAATAACTAATCACTCCAGTGCTTTGTTTACTTTTTAAAGTTGAGGGATTCAATAAAGTCATTTTCATCCCTCATATCTGATATTTTGTGAAACTTTTCCTCACATTAACAAACTATCACCTTCTAGGCTTTCATCTAAGTGCATATGGTTTAATGGTCTGGA
The DNA here is from genome assembly GCA_004026705.1 of Nesogale talazaci. Lineage (NCBI taxonomy): Eukaryota > Metazoa > Chordata > Mammalia > Afrosoricida > Tenrecidae > Nesogale > Nesogale talazaci. The sequence continues at coordinate 283,182 of PVJH01000529.1, read as the reverse complement.
GGACATTGAGAATATAAGTTCTCTTATTAAGCTTTCAAATAATTAGATTCACAGAAATTGGTCCCTGCATGTCTTTAGTCATTTGCATCCCATGATTCCGAACTTCAAAGATTCTTGAAGGTTGGAAAAAACCTGTAAGATCACCCAGCAAACTCCTCATATACTATTACTACAGGTCAAAATACCCTTTGCTTAAAGGAAAGAGTTTTACTCGCCAAATTTCTAAAGGTTAAATCTTGGAAATTGTTACGATATTCTTTTCTATTGGACTTGATGCTTGTCTCACTACCTGTTAGAACTGATGGCTTACCTTAGGATCACCAAGAATAATGTTGCTTCCTCATCATATTTGAGCAAATAGTTGTGTATAATTTCTCTCCAAGTCACTTGTCTGCATTCTAAGTACTTTTTGAGCTATTCATGAACTGCTTGTGTGTGTGTGTGTGTGCATTCATAGTATCAACTAATTCATGGTGAAATTATGAAATAGAACGTTGGCAAATGTTGAACAACTGTCATACTGTATCTCTGGAGGTGAAAAAGACATGACTGGCAGTATTTGCTGACTTCTTTCGTGCAAATATTACCACCAGAGCCCACTCAGAGTTGCAAATGTACATCCCTGACTAGAGTGAAAGAGAAATGTCCAGCACAGTCACATGATACAGCGGTTCTCGTAAACAGAATCAATGGACATACATAATATCAAGAGTACATTTCTGTTGGATGGCCTTGAGGTAGTTCTAATTCACAGTGACCCTACGTACAATTGAACAAAATACTAACTGGGCCCGGGCCATCCTCATGATTGTTCTTTAGGCTTGAGTCCACTGTAGCAACCATGGTGTCATACATCATATAGAGGGGCTTCCACTGTCTTCCTGCCCCTCCACTTCATTAGGAACTGGTCCTTTCTGCTAACACTTCCAAAGTAAGCGAGATAAAATCAAGTATAAATAATTGTAAAAAGTAGCAAAATAATTATAGCTATATGTTCTGAATATTTATTATCTCCTTTTTGAATGTAAAAATTTTGAATTAAGTCATTTACTTTTAATTTAGTAAGTAATTTATTATGCCTGGGTTTAACAACCAGTTCACAAAATACCAGAGAACTTTAGCAATTGCTTCACACAAGCTGATCTCAGTCATGTTCAGCACACCACTAATTTACTCCAGTTAAAATTCTGAAGCTTTTGTTATATATGCCCCTATTGTATTAAGAAACCTTCTCGTCTTTCTGAAATTGCTGTTTGCTTTTATTTTCACTTGTATAAATATTTTCTATATCATGCTTTTCAATCTTATTTTACTGGATCCAACCCATGACTTCATTCTGTAAGTAACTGTCTGTATCCTAATTCTGTCATTCGACATTTCTGACAATTTTATCCCTTCAGGCTTCATGTCATCCACATGTTTGGTGATCAAGCCTTCTAGCTCTAGATTCAAAACCTTTGTAAAAAATAGCTTGACAGGACAGGGAAAGGATAGAAACCTTGGCAGAAGTTTACACAAGTATCAAGCAATTTATTAGTATTGATTCAGCAATACATCTGTCTGCTGAATTATTGCCTTTGCATCATGTCCAAATTTGCCCACCTCATCCATAAAACTCTTGAAAGAGTATTCATGAAATGTAGGAATACAGTCCAGAAACCCTCCCTTCCTTCCTCCTTATGTAAGGAAAAGTGATTATCTCCCCCTATGCATAGCTGATTACCTCCTCCAGAAACCATCCTCTTCTCTATCTTTTCTGGGTGCCTCCTCTACTTCCATCTTTCTAGTATGCCTCATACATGAGCAGAATAGAGGCAGTCCTCGAAAATATTTGTGTCTCCATCCTCTTTTCTCCCAGTCAGAATCCTGTGAATTAATATTTTCCCACTCTCCTTGGATTTACTAACCTACCCATACCTCTTTATTCTTAGCACATGATAAATGCCCAATCGTCACTCAGGAAGTAGATGCATTTAGGCAAGAGCTTTACCCTCTTGCTGATTCCTGCCCCCCCCCCTTTAAATTTACTTGCATCTGAATCTGGCAAAGGTGAGGTGAAAGAGTTTCCCCCTCCATATTTGGAATACCACTTTCTGTTATTTCCTCACATATGTTTCTCCTTCTATTCCCTCTGTCATATAATCACCCTCTCCCTGTCTGTGGACTATCCTCATTTTTAAGACTCTACATTCTTATCTAGATAAATAAAATATTTAAAGACAAATGAAGTATTCTCCTACAGCGCTGCCTCGCTATCTGTTTGAGCCTTCCCCGTTCACCTCCATGATCTCTAACTCCTCACCACCTTTTTAATTCTTATTATTGTTAGGCACCCACCAGCCAGTTCTGACTCTTCACGCTCCTATCCACAATAGAAGGAAACACTGTCTGGTCCTGTGCTGCCCTTACAGTTGTTGTTCTGTGTGAGTCCATTATTGCAACCATGATGTCAAGCCATCTTATCAAGAGTGTTCCTCTTATTGCTGACTCTCCACTTTACCCTCATGCTCTTCTTTACAGGGATTGATAATGTGTCCAAAGTGTATGATATGAAGTCTAGCCTCCCTAGTGCCCAAAGAGCATTTTAGATATACTCTTGCCAAGATAGGTAGGTTGGCTTGTTCTTGTGGCAGTCCATGGTGCTGTCAATGTTCTTTGTCAACATCATAACCCAAATACATCAATTCTTCTCCAGTCTCTCTTATTCACTATCTCGCTTTCAAATGCCTATAAGGTAATTGATAATATCAATGACTGTGTCAGGCATACCATAGTACTTAAAGGAATATATGTGTCATTGAACATTTTAAATAAGTCTTCACTGAGCGCCATGCTTTTTCCAAAGATGACTATGTCTTGAATATCATCATACTTTTACATATATACATCTTCTTTATAGAACATTGTTTCTCATTTTCTTGTGGGAAATAGAACTGGGAGGAGCATATGAGAACAAACTCAAAATTCACACATTAAGGAGCGTAAGAGGCCAAGGCTCCTGTAGAGGAAGCCTTCATGCTTGTGGTGGAGAGGCATTCCACTCACAGAGGAGAAGTGGGTAAAGGGAGACATTGGAGGGTTTAAGATATGATGACATAATAATTTATTATTTATCAAGGGTTCGGGGGGGAGGGGAGTGGGAAGGAGGGGAAAAATGAGGAGCAGATACCGTGGGCTCAAGTCCAAAGCAAGTGTTTTGAGAATGATGAGGGAAGCGAATGTACAAAAGTGTCTGGCACAATGAATGTATATGTGGGCTGTAATAAGAGTTGTATGAGTCCCCAATAAAATGATTTTAAAAAATTTCAACTAAGCAAAAAAAACAAACAAACAAAGTTATTCCCTATGATGTCCCCTATAATAGTTCCAAGTGTAAGTGCTGACTGCAAACACATGGTCACTCACTCTCCTCTTGGGGTCAACTGCTTGAAGTAATCTGTCTGCAGGCTGTCAGCCATGTAAGGCAATCAGACCCTATTGACCCACCCTAAGTAGGACCCACTCTGAGATTCATAGATTGCTCCCCCAGAGAAGAGCTCAAAGACACCTAAGGTCAAGCCAGCTCAGAAGGCCAAGGTGAGGCTGCTGTCTTGACTTTGTCTAGAGCCCACCCATCATGTTCCATTTGGGCCTTCTTGCCACAAGAATGTCCCCCGCTTATCCCCATCCTGTTACGTGTATGCCTACTGTGCAGTCACTTCCTGTTACGATGTGCTTACCATGCATGGCCTGCGTGCCCGAGATTGTATAAGCTCATGAGATTACATTACTCTCTCTCTTTCTCTGCTCAAACCTGATGGCTGAAGTCATGAGGAGGAGGTGAGCCCTTGCATACTTTATCTTGTCTGATGCCTCTTAAATTACCCCTCAATTACACCACTGCCCCTTAGATCCCTTTGGTTGTGGGAGGCTGTTCTCCCACATTTTTTCATGTAATCAAAGCCACCGGCTATTCTACAGGAGAAAGATGAAGCTATAAGCTCCTATGAAAGGTAACATTTTAGTCAATTAGTTCTCATTCTTGCAAGCAACTGCTTATATAAACAACATGGCCACACCCCTCATACCACCATGTCTTATATATTTCTATCTTTGCTTCCACCTGTCAAAGCACTTATTCTACATTAATGACAAAAATTATTTACCTGCCTTCTCAATCACTAGATTACTAGTTTGCTAAAGGAAGGGAATAGATTTTATCTTTTTATATCTCTAATTCTTAGTACATGGCCGTTCCAGCACATCCTTACAACAACAATACACACACTCTCTCTCTCTCTCCTCAAGTTGTGGGTATTCAGTAAAATTTCACTACAGAAATAACTTTACCTTAAAAAAAGTTTTATTGACGTATAATTCACGCACAATTCAATACTCTAAGTATATTCAAAATATCTGTGTATTCATTCCATAATCTATTTTAGAACACTGTTTTCACTCTTGCCTCCATTATTATAATCTCCCCATTTCCCTGCCATAACTCTAAGAACATATTAATCTAGTTACTGTGCCAAAAAATTTAAGATCACTTTTGCTTCATATTAACCTTTGAACATAAAACAAAAGATTTTCCAGAACTAGGCATGTCATTCCCAAAGTATTATATGCACAACCAAAAGTTCATCACTACCCCAATGAAAGGATTAATTAGATTAATTAATTAAAAAGCTTATGATGGAGAAGTGAAACTCTTTAGAGCAAATTTCTGTGTGGTACATGTACACACACAGAACCAGGACCAAAAGGATACATCAGGGATAAATATCTGAAAATCTACATAACTAAACTCAATGAATGGTGATTTTCAAACAGTAGCTGTATTTTCATCTCTAACAACAAAGGTGATGGGAGATGATGGTTTGTAGTCATTCATTTAAAGGCATCAATAAGGAGCTGAGTCCTTTCTTCCTCTTAGTTGTACTGTGGTTGTTTTCACAATTTTGGGCCCCTTCCCCCAGGCCTGTTTCTGTCTCCTCTCATAAATGATTCCTCCCGCTCCAAATAACAGAATTGTTTTTCATGTAGGACGGTGCACCAGCCCTCCCAGAGTTAACCCCACAGACTTTCCCTTATGTTTCACTGGTCAGAACTAAGGGATCATCATTCAACTCTACTGACCCAGTCCCTGGAGAGTTTGAACATTTCTTCTGTGGCTTCACATTTGGTTCAAATTATTGCCACCTGGTTCAATCATTCACAATTTTGTATGTGAAATTTTAATTTTCTTTTTTCTATTTATCTGTCTTACCTCTTTAGGGCAATTTGCATTGTCCTGCCTTTACCTGCTACATAACTCAAAAATTAATATTACATGCAAAATTTACTAGTGTTCTGATTACTCTCTCTTACAAACAATGAAAATAATACCAAATGGAACCCATCACAAGGAACAATATCTACCTTCGAGTAATCTTAATATATACCTTTCACCAACTGAATACATGCTCATTTTACAATTTCTTCGTATCTCTCAACCACATTTTAAGCATTCTCATCATTAAAGAAGACCATAGAAAAAGGAGCTTCCAGAATCTTGTATTCTAACACCTGTCATTTCGCATTTCAGATATCTGAGACCAAGGAAGATAAAGTGTGCGGTCAGTGTTAGGACAGTGCTAGAAACTTTGGTTTTCTATCCCACAGTTGGTTGCTATCCTCTTAGATTGTGGTGTGAGCTGGTTTTACTTCAGAAACCTGTTAAGTGTTAGAAATGCAGGGCTAAAGGACCAGAATCCACTGAGACAAAGCCATAGATTGAGTCTTGGGGAGAGCAAAGACAAAGGCCAGCTGAGAAACATGGAGGAAGTTCAAGCATGATTCTGGCAATCTTGGGCACCAAGTTCAATCTGGTAGGACAGGGCACAGCAGTGGGTAAGCTCTTGGGAGCCAGGCAGGTGGCAGTCATGAATCCAGGAGATCTGGCCATATGTTGCAAAGTCCCTGCCAGAAGGCTGAGTTTTGGGAAAGGCTCCAGTTCCTAGAGTGAAGAGCTGATAGGTGCCAGGTGGGGTCCCAGGCTCTAGCCAGATGTACTTCAGGATAGGACTCCAGTCCTGACTCAAAAAAAAAAATGAGCAAGGAGGGGGAAGGTAGGTGTCATGCATGGTCAGAGGTAGTCAGAAATAGTGCTAACATGGACAACCCATTCAGCCCAGATTCATCTTGCCATTCTTGCTGTGGGCTCTGAGGGACAATAAAGGATACTTGTAAGGAAATAAGGCAGCCCAGTAGCCATAAATGATTCTCCTCACTTGAGGTTCAAGGGCGAAGGTTTAAGCCAAAATCACATCTGCCACAGTCAGCACTGTCTCAGAACGGAAGACAGAACCAAGTCTATAGGCTTCAGGCCCAGTGAATTTAATCATCACATCAGAGCACTATATCTTACAATGACTATAATTAAATTTACACTTAGTGTTTGACCTCAAATTATATTGAAGCAGGGATTTGAAGACAGCATGTTAGATTTACAAACCTTAATTTGATAATTCCATAGGAAACACTTATCTTGCAGCTTTTAAAAAGGCATCTCAGTAGTAGGTGGTGTTCATGAATTCATTATCTACAATATGTTTACTGATTTGTATGTCTTAATATAGTTACATTGTTGGTCTGTGTTAATTTTAGACTTTCACTGCAATACGTTAGTTCTCTGAGATTTAAAAGAGGGAGAACGAGCATGGAAATAGCTATAAAGACAATAATGGATGATATGACTAGAGCAATTGAAGGCAGGGAGAAGTCATGGTGGTCAGGTTTCTACCGTCAATACAACTGGGTCATTCAGGTGACCAAGATAATCAGACCATGAAACCCTTGGTCCAATCATTTCATCCATCTTAATGACCAAATCCAACCAACTGCACAGTGACACAATCAATGACTCAGTAACTATCCATTATGATGGCAGGAAATTAAACGAAACAAATGAACATAGCTCCAGTTGGTTTGGTAAAAGTATACAGACAAGATCACCAAGCATGTGCTGGCTCCTGGTTTTGGATTCTTTTTGTCGTTGAGATGCATTTCCTTCATTCTGACTCCTTGTGCTCAACTCTTCAGTCTGCTCTTTGCGGGTTGTTTCCATCTAGCTTTCTTTACTTTATCTTACCAGTGATAGATTTTTAAATCAATTAGAACTTCACTTGTCATTTACTTTATCTCTGCTTATCATTACTCCTTACAAAAACTATCTCCTCCAGGATGTTAGTTTCCTGTGCAGCTTTTATATGAAGCTTCCAATTTGTCTTACTTCTCACTGAAAGTGTTCACTGGAGAACACTAGTCTAACTTAGGTTTTGCATATTAAGAGAAGATACAATCCAGGCATATTTTTACACTTACCTAAATATATATTCTGTTTAGATGGCTCCTTGAGCACATATTTTTGAATTAGCTATAATCCACATCTGAGTACTTAGAAAGTCAATTCTAGTTGCATCGCTTTTGTATTTTGAAGATTTTGTACTTTGAAGACTAATTTTTCCCTCTTGAATTTCATTTAACTAGATGCCCAGCACTAACTTTTACATTTTTCTATAGTGTTCACATTCTACTAAATATTCCCACTGCTTTTTACTGATTAATTTTATCTGAGGTTCTGTGCAACACTTTATCAGGCAAAAGCTACATATTTTCTCATCTAGTAGTTGTTTTTTGTCCACTTTAGGGAAAACAAACACAAATCCCAGACAAAATGTTTTCCTCACTTAAAAAAAAGTTGAGTAAATGTTTTGAAACATGTAGGAACTGAAAAATATTTTGCAAAGCTTTTCTTTCCTGAAGAAAAAAAGAGCAGAATCACCTCTATTTTCGAGAAATTCACTTTACAACAATCTGTGATATTTGATTGCTGAGCGGTGTGTCTATGTGTGTCTATAAGTGTACATCCACACAAGATGCATGTATGGGGTTGACTATTATTTATTGCTGGTGGTTATCATAGTTGAAGTGGCAGTGGTAGGAGACACAGTGGGCATTTTCCTGAGGTTGTGTCACAGAAACAGATGGCAGTTGAGGTCAGATGAGGTCAGGTCTTACCAATTGGGGCAGGGAACTAATGATCAGGATTAATGGTGGGCAGGTGAGACTGTCATAGGGGTCAGGGTATGCAGCTGCTCTTAAAGGTACTTGGAATCAGAGAAAGTTCCAGACAAGTCAGTCAGACAGGTGGGTAGGCTCTAAAGATGTTAGAGTGCAACTTTAATCCAAAGCTAATTTTGAGCAGCTGCCCAAAATTAGTTTAATACATTTAATGATGCCTTGTATTCTGAGAGTCTTAGACTTACTGAGTTAGCTCTTCTAGATAGTAGAACTCCAGTGGGCCTGATTGCCTCCAACTTCCGTCTCTAAAATAGATTTTGACATTTTCTTTGTCTGTATGAACCTGAAGAATTTTCTCTTTACTCTCAAAGGGCTGTCAATAGTCATCTTAAAAAATAGACCAGTCTTTCTTCCCTGAGATGGGTTGTTCAGAGATGTCAGAAGTTCTCCCTACTCTGGAGGGAAGCATTTTACTCTCCATCAATAAATGATCCATCCCTTAGGGGGCACTCTCTCTCTAAGGCATGGTTCTCAACTTTCCTAATGCCAGGACCCTTTAGTACTGTTCCTCATGTTGTGGTGACCCCCAGCCATAAAATTATTTTCATTGTTACTTCATAATGGTAAGTTTTCTACTGTTGTGAATTATAACATAAATTCCTGAAATGCAGGATGTTTTAGGCAATCCCTGTGAAAGGGTCTTTCGACTCCCACAGGGGTTGCGACCCACAGGTTGAGAACTGCTGCTCTAAGGGATGATTTGTCCAAGTTAAGGATTTTTATTTATTTCTCCAAGCCAAATGTTTTCCATTTGCTTAGGCTAGGATGGGGGTGTGAAAGGACAGAGTCTGCTCTTATGAAAAGGTTTTGTGATTTTGTCAACTAGTCCTCATGGATTGTCTGTGCAGTTAAAATTTTAGCTAATATGATTGTACTTTCAGGAATTGAGAATTTTTTTATATTCATACTCTTATTTACTGCTAAGGAAAATGTTCAATAGACTTTGTGTCAATGTGTGGTCAGCAAAGATTAAGAAGCAGGATTGAATAGCGCTTAATTGGAAGGCCATTTTAGAATTCATTCTGTCAACTTTTAGTTTAAAAAAATCACAAAGATAAAAGGTTTTCATTTTATATTTCCATATAAAAACTTGAAAAGTCCTCAATCTACCTTATTAGTGGATTAAAAGGAATGTATAATTTAGGGGCAATTTATGATACATTAGTTTAAGCAGTCTAATATAATTTTGACAGTAATTAAGTTTAATTTTTATATCTTACTCCCAAGAAACCTAAATACCAGAAGAATGCCCTTTCCCTTTATCTTTTACAAAATGATAAAAAACACGGGCTAGAGCTGGAGAGAGCACGGGAACAATGCTCAGGTTTCAGCTCTACCTTTCACCCTTAGGCCTGTGGCATAATGAAAGGATTCCTTTTTTTTCTCACCTAATGAACAAAGGCTGACGTGGCCATTCCAAGATGTTCTTGGGTATCCACTCAACCAGTCTGGCTGATTTTCTCCCCCTGGCTTGAGGCTTCCATGCTTGTTGGCCACAAGGTACAATTATAATTACTTAAATTATATCCATGTGGTCAAAAGCCAGTTTCCTCCGTAAAAGGGCTTTCTGGAAGTGTCCTGACTTTTGTTTCTAGCTCCTTCGACAGAATGGGGTCACACCACAACTTGAAACTGAACTGCTGTCTGAGGGAGTGGGGACTTTTTAACTGAGCATGTTGCATCCTTACTAAAAACCAAAGTTCACATGGTACAAATGAAGGGAGACTAGCAGTGGCGTCAACAAATGACACGGATGTTTTAGACAACTGTACTATAAACAGTGATCACTTAAACCAGCCCCCCTCCGCCCCCCACCAAACAGCATCAAGCTGGGTAAAGCATGAGGGCAGCGACAAAGAAGAAGACGGCCAGCCACACGGATTGACGCAGTGGCTGCAAGGAAGGGTTCCGCAATGGAAACGCTTGGGAGGGAGGTGCGGGGCGCAGCGGTGCTTTGTTGGGTTGGACCCAGAGTCGCTGAGTCAGAAGTGACTCGACACCACGTTATAGAAGTTTCCAAAGTCTAAACCTACCTTTGACTATCATCTCCACTCCAGTGAAAACTAACATCTCTTCTTGTCTACTGCTCTTGTCTTACTTTCATTCTTTTCATCAAATGATTTCTCTAGGCTCTAGAACTTTTTCCCCATATTTATTTCTTTCTCTCATTTGTTCTCTCATTTTATATAGATTGATTTTTATTAAAAGCCTACACCTTTTTCTTACTCAATAGCTTTATTTATTTATTTATTTATTGTTGCATTAAAAAAATCTAAAAGTCGGTGACTTAAAATAGAGATCAATAACCTTTATTTTCCCCAGTTAATCAAAACAAGAAATAAGCATTTTCAGATGTTCAGGTACATGGTCTGTTTTATGGCTTCTCAACTGTACTATTGTGGTTCAAAAAAAATGAAAATAGAGGCCAAGCCCAACATGTAAGCAAATGCACATAATTGACTGTATAAAACATAATTTACATCACATGGTAGATCAAACTTGGCTCAAGGCTGTTATCTGCCAATTGTAAATTTAACATGACATTGATTTGTTATTTGTCATAATTCTGTGGTTTGAATGATTCAGCCACATGGTGTAATTGAAGTCACTCTTGTAGTAATAGCTGGTTCATAGTTCAACTATAGCTAAAGCATCCAAGATGGCTCCTCTTCAGCCAAAGTCTCTCGCCATCTAGCTTTTCATTACTCAGTGGTCTATCTTGATCTGCTTTATAACATGGGGTTGGGCTTCAAAGAGGGGGTGTTCCAAGAAGACATATTCCAGGTTGCAAATTCTCACCAAGCCTCTCTTGGCATCATTCTTGTTGATGTCTCATTGGCAAGGAAAAGAACACAGTCAATTTCAGAGACAGCGTGGAAAAGGACTAACAAGGATGTGAATCCTGGCCAGCCTGGTTCATAGGAGGTCCCTAATATAACAGCCACAAGAGTGAGTTATTTGATTCCCTATTATTCATGTCACCTCTACATTTAAAATGAACTCATCACCTGCTGAGGACCCACAAAATAGCATCCAAATTAAGCATCATTTGGATGCAGATAAAAACTCTCTTGAATGTGGTTTTTCAGTTGCAAAGACATGTGAATTAAAATGGCTCTCTTTTCTATAGCACTGATGTTATTAAATAAGGGAAAAGAGAAAGGATGAGATCAGTAAATTTTTGTTCCCCTCAAAAATGTCTGGGGAATGTGTGCAGGAGGTAGTAAATTATAATCTCAGAACAACTGGACACAGGAGACTGGAGGAAACGGAATGTGCTTCTTGAAGGTGGTTCCTAATCCAGCGCTTCCTCAACTCTGGGATCTTCTGGGTTTGGGCTCCATGAGCTAAATTGTCTTTTCTTTTCCATAAAAGTGGGTTGTGTTTGTAGATAGGTAGTTCTCTCAGAATGCTGGCTTCCCCTAGCAAGTATGTAGCTTTTTTCATCTTGGTCTACCCTCTGAGTCCACGCGGTTGGAATTCCCTTTAAAATATTGTTGGTTTGCCATGTGCCAAGTTAAAATCAATCAATTAATAAAATGGCATGGGTCCAAATCTCTTGAGATACATAGCTCTTGACTTAGAGGAAAGCCTTGAATATTTTTAGTAGCTACATTATCTAAGTGAGAGGATCTATGAAACGTCTTAAATCTTTCAAAAGTTTGAATGAGGGGTTATATATTCAGAGTCTTCATTTGATATTTATACTTTGGCTTCAATTTATTGAAGTCAGGTTGGGTTTAATAATCCCTGAGGTCACATTTTACTTTAAAAGTTTTTCTTTCTTTTTACCAGCTGGATCCCTTACAAATACAAAGCACTTATATAGTTTAGTTAAGAAAGATTTGAGTTGGCTTTGTCCTGTTAATTCTACTTGAAAACAGAACAATATTTTCTGTAGTCGCCGTAGCAGAAATAAAAGTAGGTGCCTTTAAATAATGGAAATTTGTTTTCTCACAGCTCTGGAAGTCAGAAGTTCAAACCACGCGAATGAGCATCTTCTGAGTGTCATGGCTGACATCTGGTGTTTGCTAAAATCCTTAGAAATCCTTGGAATCTGTCTTCCCCTTGTATGCCTTTCTGTGTGCAGTCTGTTCTCTTCATAACTCAGACATGCTGAGATTTCGTTTCTACCAATAATAATGTGACCTCATTAATATAAAAAGAAAAATACCTATTTCCAAACAGGGTTTTCTTTGTAACTTCATTACAAGATTTAAAATTTCAACATGTGTTTTTGAAGATATAATTCAATTAATAAGAATATCTTTCAAAACTGCACTAAAAGTGGTTTAATACACCAATTGGAGTACTTAGTGTTCTGGAAATCTCCCTTGCTAGATTCTCAAGTGTTTTAGATATGTTTTCTATATTGTGCTACTACAGGTGACAGTTCTTCATTCTTCTACTAATGTTTACTACTGCTGATGAGGTCCTAATAGCACCTTTATTATTCTTCTGGACTTCATAAGCAGTCTCCGTCTCCTTCTGCAGACCTCTATCTAATGACTAGCTCCAAAGCCAATGCCATATGTGGTAGTTACATAATTTGTCAATATGGACGTAATGTGCTCATATTGTCACATAAGCTACATAATGTGTCCATTTGAAGGTATGGGAGTGAGGGGGCGCAGTCTAGCCTGTCAATCAAGTCACAGCCTGAGGGTACCTCCTTATGGCCATGATCCCCTCATAAGGAGGATTCTTGGGAGCCTTTGCCCCAGTCCACACACACATCTCTCTGCTTCATCATCCTGCTGTTGAGTCACTCAGAGTGCTGCCAGAGACTCCACTATTGGATCCACCCAACAGCCTGTGAGCTCCCTGCATTCTGTATCATTGCATGTGACTTTTTGAGTCTGAAGAGGGGATTGTGGACTAGTATCAGATTTATGGATTTGTTCTGGCCTGGATTGAGGGGTTTGCTTGAAATATAATTACTTCTTGATATAAAGAAGTACTTTCTTATACAGATGAGTGTCACATAATTTATTTCTCTAGTCAACCCAGCCAAACGCACCATATTTTCAGCTTTTCTTTCAGCAACATTCTACTAGGTACCAATTTCTATGTTAATTATGCAAAAGCTGTCACCCTAAACCCAGATGCCTCAAATATTAATGATGTGTTATTTCAAACAATTCTGTAGGCTAATTGGCTCAGTTCAGCCTTCCTATGATGAGGCTCAAGTCATTCAAAAGGCAACATTCACTTGGGTGTCCAGATATGTCTGTAAGGTTACAAGCACTTCGATGTCTTTCTTACTCGTATGGTTGGTGTGTTAGACAAGGTTATATAGAGAAACAAAACCATGACACCATATGAATATATATGTGTGTGTATATATATATATATACACATACAGCACATAGGAATATAACAGCTAATTAGCCCACACAGCAGTACAAAGGGCTCAGTTCAACTCACTTCATGGAACACTTGATATACTGGAAGTTATTCAACTCACAAGGGCCGCTGGGTCTAAGGTCAAGGAAGCAGACAGCTGAGTCTTCCTTAGAGCAACACACACAGTACGGCCATAGGCAGCAAACAGCAGGGTGGGTAACCAACAGTTGGCAGGATGACAGGATCCAACAGTCTCAAGTTTAAGTTATGTATGTATGCCAGCAGTGTAATGAAGGCAGGTCTCGAAGGAACTGCAAACTCTACAGTGACATCATCCATAGCTTAGGTGTCCCACTGGTAGAGCAGTTCACAAGCCTCAGCTAACAAGGCTGAGTTATTTTTAACTTTGTCATTGGCTTTCAAAAGTGAATGTACCAATAGATAATTCCCAGTGTACAAGTATTTATCAAGCCTTTGTTTGAGTCATGATAGCTAGAAACTTATTGGTCCATCTGTCATTTAGCTTACATTTAGTGTAAAAGGGGACTATGAAGGGAATGAATATCAGGAAGTATGGGTCCTGGGGTATCACCAATGAGTTTATCCCATAATTGTGCATACAGTCATTTCAAATTTCTTTTGTACTTTGAGGTGTGTAGATCAGGAAATGTAGCAGAAAATGCAAGTATTTATCGATGTGGTAGAAACAGAAGGCCTGGGAAAATGAATGCACACAAAATAGCCTTGATGGATTTGATTTTCCACAACTCACTTTATCACATTCTCATTCTGGAGACATAAACTCACATGTTGCCTGTCTTAATATAGAATTAGGTGACACATTTCGTTAAATCATATCTTTTCACAGTTTATTTATTATAGCTAATTCTATTAGAAATTGTGAGTTTTTTTCCTTCTATTTTATTGTCATTGCACCTGCCTCGGTTTCTTTTGTGTACATAGATTTCTCTGGTTACTCTGATATTGAGAGAAGACATAGACCTCAGCAATTACTCACATGGAAACCTGTGCTACTTCTGGAAGTCTGCCCTTACATGTTCCCTGCCTTGCTAATTTTGTGAAATTGGTTATATATGAATAGTTAGTTGATTACAGAAATAACTCGTTTAAGCCCTAAATTGCCATAGAGACTTAAGACTATTTCAGTGAGCTACACAAATTTTGATCATTGAAATGAAAATAGGAAATAGCCAGTCAATCTTTTGGTTATTAAACTCCTAGCTATTTGGGGTAGCTTTGGGTTTTTCCGTTGGATAAAGCAAGTCCTACTCTTCACTGAGAGGATCTGTCTACTAGACCACTCACTCCAAGTGAGTCCTGAGCGAGGACTTTCCAAGATAAAAATTTCCACCAGACTGTGGACATGAACTTCTGTTCACATTTGTATTTATGATACATTGCTGCTTCTCTGTCCCAGATTCATTTGGATTATCTTTACCTCGAAGTCCTCTTGGTTTTCCAAAATGAGCCCACATATGTGAAAATTAATGCAAGTGTCATTAAATGATATAGATCCCTTGACTTGTCCCTGATAGCTACTATATCAGAGACTTTCAGGTGTGAATTTGGAACTCCACATTTTTTAATATGTCCAAGTTTGCCTCTGGCCCGCTAAAGTTTAAGAACCATTCCGTTAAAGAAGAAGACAAAAAATGGGTGTGCAACTCAAACCTGAGTTAAGCATCTTATTAGTATCTTCGTTTAGCTTCCAGGATGAAGGACAAGCTCAAGTTTGGGTAAAATGAGAATTGAAGTTTATCTTTGGGGACCTTCTCAGCTTTCACCCCATTTCTTCTTATGCTTCAATAATCAATGATTGTCAAGTCAGTTAAAAATTATGATAAATTCATGCGTGTCATGGCATCAATGTGTTCCCTAAGATACCTAATGGAGGATTTCTGGAAAGTCAATCACCAGGCCCTGGTGATACTTATAATGTAGGGATCCTGAATTACACATGGATAAAATATGCAATGTGTGATGTGATCATTTAAATGAAGCCTCAAGTAACACAAGACAATTAAATATAATTTTATGACATATGTCTATGCTAAGTCGTTTCTAATTTATATTCAGCTACTGTTTTGTAGATAGTTTTCAGGCTGTGATATGTTGTGACATTGTCTTTAGTTTAAGGAGACCTGATGGTGGTGTGGGATAGACACTGGACTGTTAACAAAGTTAAATAGCAGGTCAGAACCACTATTTACTCTTCAGGAGGCAGATGAGGTTATAGGCTGCCATAAACATCACAGTTCCCAGAAAATTATACAGGGTCATTATGAGTTGGAATCAACTCAAGGGCAGTGGGTATATATGGAGTCATTAGTTTATCTATACCTATTAGATCTCCCAAATATACACTTCTGATTATAAAGCAATAACAAAAGTTACCCTAATACAATGTAAGCTAGACTCTCTCCCAATAGACTCTGATCTTACAGGCTCTCTCACTGACGTGGAATCAATGACTACTTACAGTGTCCGATAGGACAAAATAGAACTGCCCCTGAGTTTCCAACACTGGAATTCTTCCTGGGAGTATAAAGGTGTGTATTTCTCCCGTGACCTTGTGGTGAGCAGCCCAGTGCCTAACCACTACACAACCAGGGCTCATTTCAAGACCCGAGGGACCAAAATACATAACATCTGAGGGGTTTTTTTCTATTCCAGCAGAGCCAATCTCTGTTAATCAACTCTCTGAACATCTTTTAAGATTGAGACTGCTAGAGACTCTCCCTCCTGCTGGCATATAGCCTTGTTTCTGAGACCATTTGTTAAAGATAAACACTTGCAGGGAAGATTGGCCTTTAACCATCAAATTTAGTTTACCCTACCCTGCTTCTCCAGGTCTGAATGAAGGCTTAGGGTCTTATCTGTGCTGTATCTTGCTTACCTTGCAATGAAGTAAAAGTGTTTATTCTTAACAAACCTGAAATTTGTTCTTACTTTAAAGGTGAAACCCCGGGCTGAACCCGGGTGGCGTAGTAATTGAGTGCAGGACTGCTTGGCGGTTCAAATCCAGCAGCAGCAAGGCTGGGTAGCTCCCACAAGCACCAGTGATGCAAAAAAAAAAAAAAAAGTGAAATCCCATCTGACACAGACCTTTCTTGTGAGGTGCCTGTAATGAGAGCCAACCCTCTAATCTTTCTGGTAGAGCAGTCAAACACGTTGCATCCCCTATGGATTTGCCCCCTTTATTACTGTTGTTTTTAGGTGCATCGAGCTGTTTCTAACTCACAGTGACCGTATAACTATGTGCAACAGAACAAAACGCTAGCCCCGCAATAGTTCTTATAGAGGTCATCACGGCATCCACAGTGGAATCGCCTTTCTGATAACATCCCTCTTTTTTTACTGACTCTCCACTTCACCAGACTTGATGTCTTTTCCAGAGACTATTTTCTCCAGATAGCCTGTCTAAAGTATGTGACAGAGCATTCTGACTCTACTTCTTCCAAGACAGATTTGCTCGTTCTCCTGGCAGTACATGGTATGCACCAGCTTCTCCACAAATTCCTTAATTCAGAGGCATCTGTTTTTCTGCACTATTCCTTTTTCATTGTCCAGCAACCATGTGATTTATCCTATGGTTTGAAACAGGCACATTGTAGTCCTCAAAGTGACATTCTTGCTCTTCACCATTTAAAAAAGTTCCTGTGCAGATTGACCCTATAATGTATCACTTCATTTCTCGATTGCTTCTTCCATAAGCAATAATTGTGTATCCAAGCAAAACAAATATTTGACAACTTTAGAATTTCTCAAATATCCTAATTTTTTTTTCTATTGGTCCAGTTAGGAGATTTTTGGTTTTCTTTACTTGGATTCTAATTCACACCGAAGGTTAAAGTCTTAGATTTTCATCAACATGTATTTTAGGGCTGAGCCCCGGTGGCATAGTGGTTGTGTGTGGGACTGCGGCCCACTGGGATGGGGGTTCGATTCCAGCTCTGTAGAGCAAAGGCTGGGCCTCCTGCTCCCACCACCTGAGGGCAGTGATGCCCCCCCCCCCCAAAAAAAAAACATGTACTTTAAATCCTTCTGACTTTCAGCATGTGAGGTTGTTTTACAGCTTGCCCTCCTCCAATCATGACATCTCATTCTTCTTCCTATAGTTTGGCTTCTCGGGCTATTGACTTTTCATAGAGATTGAAAGAAGATCATTGAAAAGATAAAAAATAATGAGAAGATCAAAGTGGATGCTGGAAGAGTCTCTGGAAGCTGCATCTAAGCATAAAAGTAAATAATGAAAATGGAAGCCATGCTGAAGTAACAGATCTGAGTAGAAAGATCAAGTATTATAATGAAATGTGAACAGATCTGGAGCTAGACAAAAAGAAAGAACATGTTCATTTATCAAGCATAAAGAAATGAAGAACAAATGCAGGCACAAGTTGCAATAGCAAAGGATTTTCTCAGTGAAAGACTGAATGATACATGAAGTATAAAAGAAGAAAAAATAGAGTCATTGTACCTGCTGTACCAAAAAGAACTGCTAGACATCTAACTTTTAAAGAGGTAGCATATTAACAAGAGCCAAAGGTATTGAAGGAAGAAATCCAATGCTTCAGGAATTGAAAAAAATACCAATTGACTTTTCTCAACAAGCTGATAAAGCACTGATGAAGAATTCACTACTCTATGCTAAGGAATCTGAAAAACAGCTATCTTAGTCAACTGATTGGAGGAGATCCCGATTTGTACCTCTTCCAAAGAAAGCTGACCCAACAGAATGTGAAGACTGACATTATAGAACATAATCATTAATATCACATGCAAGTAAGATTTTGTTGAAGGTAATTCAAAAATGGTTGCAGCATTACATCAACAAGAAATTCAAATCTGGTTCAGAAGATGATGTGATACAAGGGATATCATTGTGGAAGTGGTACATTATATGTGGTACAAGGGATTTATAGATGGAAATTTCCTGAAAGCAGAGAATATCAGATAGATGATTACTTTCATAGTATTAGCTATACAAAAGCATTAGATTGTGTTGATCATAACAAACTATGAATAACATTGAGAAAAATGGGAATTCCAAAACACTTCATTGTGCTCATCAAAACCTGGATCAAAAGGCAGTCATTTAAAGAGAACATGGAATACTTCATGGCTTATAATAAGAAAAAATGTGATTCAGGTTTATGTCCATCTACTATCCTTATTCCATCTATGTGCTGAGCCATTTTAAATACTTCAGTAGTAATGGCCATTTGTCCATTGTTATGAAGCTAGGTACCAGGGACTGAGCCCCAGTGGTGTAGTGTTTTAGTGCTGGGCTGCGGCCCATTGGCTTGGCAGTTCAAATCCAGCAGCAACTCTCTGGGAGCAAGGCTGGGTCATTCTCATGACCACCAGAGGGCAGTGATGCCTCCCCCAAAAGAAGCTAGATACCAGACCTGAAGCCGCATTAAATCCTAGGGGATAGTAGTACCATCACCATCTTACAAGTGAAAATACTAAGGCTCATTGAGGTTAAGAGAATTGTTTAAGACCACAAAGCTAGGACAGGTAGAGATGGTATTTTATTAGGACTCTCCAGAAAAACAGAACCAATACCATAGATCCACCACCTAAAAACAGTTCTGCGTTGATGTTGTGGTCTTAACATAAATACTAACATAAAAACTCAGGCAGAATTTCTATCATATACAGCCAATGAGGCAGAATTGCTTCTTTTCCAGGAAAGTGTGTGTTTTTACACTTTAGACCTTCAACTGAATGGGTGAGGCCTGCACAGGTTATCCAAAGATATTTGCCTTTACTTAAAGTAAACTGATAGTAAACTTTACTCACAAAATACCTTTGTGGCCTTATCTAGTGTGCGTGCACACACACACATACACACACCACCACCACCAACAACAACGATATCCCTCACTGTCATCAAGTCAATTCCAATCCAGAGAGACCTTATGACATAATAAAACATTGCTCTGAGATACTGAGACTATAAAGCTTAGCTGTTGCTAAGTATCCTTCAGATTGGTGACCACTCAGAGTAACCCTATGTACAATATAAGTATACATTGTTCAGTCATAAGCCATCCTCACAATCGTTATCCTTGAGTCAGTGGATAGCATGGCCACTATGTCAATCCTTTTCATTAAAGGTTCTCCTGTTTTTGTGGCCCTTCTACGTTACTGAGTATATTGTCTTTTTCCAGTTAGCATGCGAAGACTTCAAGAGCCCACCTTCTCTCCTCTGGTGAGTCTCTGTTCTGCAGCACCTTTACAGCTGTCACCCCTCTGACATGACCTTTCTTTTCTCTTTTAAATTCACTCTGCCAGGTCCGTTTGCTGATATTTCTTCCAATTACTTTTACCAAAAGTCGAGAGACTGATGGCTACTGTTATCGCTACCTCTCTGGAATGCAGACTTTTTTGGACAAAAGAAGCCTTTTGATCACACACAATTAGCTCCATATGAGGGGACTTCAGACCGTTTGTTGAAAAACTAAACTAAAAGAAAATAGAATTTTTTTCCTGAACTTTCAAATGCCTTCTCCTATCTTCCAGGAGAAAAGTTCAGCAGCAGAAGTCTTAATGTAGAAATCATCTCCTGGACTGGGTCAGTTGATAACCTTCTTGATCTGGTCTGAATTTGCTCCTTGTTCACATATTGCTCAATTGTTCCAAGAAAGACAACGCTTCTCGATTTTAAATACGGTTGGTTTTTCCCCCTTCTTACTCTTTATTTTTATCTCTATGTTATTATTGCTGTTTTCTTCTTTCTTGTTTAGTCTGGCTGGCTGGACTCCCCATTCGGATGCATAGGAGTGGGCGCACAGTGACCAGAAGGGATGCAAAGGTTTGTCAGGAAAGTGGAGACCAGGAGGGAGCTTGAGGAGTGATCAGTGGATGCAGGAGGGTGGAGGGAGGGTTAGAGTTGATGGTCATAATGTAGATACAACCTTGTAGAAGCAGGGTAACTCCGGAGGTGTATGATATGTGACTATTCGATCAAGAAAACTGCTTAAGGAGAAACGAAATTGACCTGACCTGTGGTTCCCATGGGTGAAGGAGAGAGAGTTTTTGCTTAGGGGGTCTTGAGTTTATTTTAATGGTGGTGGAACAGTTTTGAGGGGGTAACAATAATGGTTATACAACACAAAGAGTATAACCAATGGCACTGGATTATACAGGAAGAGGCTGTTGAATTGGTGAATGTTTTGTTGTGTATATTTTTGCCCATATTGGGGGGGGAGGGGAATTACAATGACTAATGATACTGGAGGAAATAACAGTCCTGAGGGAAAGAAAATGAACTAGAATTGACTGCGGTAAAGACACTACAACTCTTTTTGATATGGTTAAACTATGGAATTGTATGATATGTGGATGAACTGCCAGTAAAAGTTTCATAAATGACTGAAATTTAAGCATCGTGACTATGCTTTGAGCGAACTCAAGGCCCCCTAGTAGAAACTCTGCCTCCTTCCCATAGGGACCACAGGTCAAGCTTGATTTCTTTTCATTTTTTTCCAGCAGTTTTCTTGATATATCATTCACATTATCATACACCTCCTGTGTTAACGGTCTCTAAAAAGAGTTGTATCTACATCATCCCAATCAGCTCAAATGCCCCTCTGCCCTCCAATAGTACCTAAAAAGCACCTGGCAGCCCAAAATTACAATATGTATATGTATATATATATATATAATATTTAATCATTTTATTGGGGGCTCATACATCACTTTTCTTCATACATAGTTCAATACATAGTTACATATATTGTGCCAAGCATCCCCACTTGCCTGCCCTCGTCAACATTCTCCCAACATCTGCCTTTCCACTTGGGCCCTTGATATGAGCCCCCCTTCCTTCCCCTAAATTAATGAAACAAGCAGCACTAACATTTGCTCTTATATATGAAATGCTGAATGAAACTAGTAGAGTTAAGACCTGGCCTAAAAGTGTGGAGACAGAAAACATTCACTTTCTGGGTGGGGTTTCTCCTATCCTGTGCACTAACTATAATGAGGCAACATCGTCACAACTGTTTCCAGAGTGTGACTAGGAAATTAAAAAATGTAAATGTTTCACTAGCAATATTTGGACAAATGTTTATGGATATTTGTGAATTTTAATGCTAACTTCCATATTTTCTGATAAACCTACCCACTCATTCTTAAATTCAGTAAGATGCTTATTGAATACCTTTTATGTTCCAAGGAGCCCTGGTGGCATAAAGGGGTACGCACTGAGCACCCATCAACTGCTCCTGAGGGAAAAAATGAGGCTGTCTGCTTCCAAACAAATTAAAGGGTTCATCTACCCTGTCCCATGGGGTCATTATGAATTGTAGTTGACTCAATGACAGTGAATGTTTTGAGTACTACACATCAGGCATAATTCTAGGCACTGTGAGTACGGTGCTAATGGAGGAAAAAAGTAAAAAAAAAAAACCCCAAAACAAAACAAACAAACAAACAAAAAGCCAGATGTCGTGGAGTTTATATTCTATCGAAGATTATGAAAGTGGAAAGAAAACAAGGACCATAACCAGGTTTTTTGTGTCAAAACAAAAACACAAACCAAGAAGGACTCGTTTGAGATTGACACCTGAGAACACTGGACTGTGTATGGCTGTATGGCCCTCTCTCTGTGCTGCATTCCCTGAGTCTGCTAGAAAAACCTACATAGGAAGCAAGTCTATAAGTCTGTTACCATGGTGACACTCTCCAGATTCCCCCCTCCTCTCTGACCATCCTCCTCCTGCTTTGGAGACTGCATTTCTACACTGAAAATAAGGACATAAAACAGATATTTCTGATTCATGATGATGCTCATTGTCTAGGTCCTGGCACATTAGGACCACAGGCACTCTGAGTTTCAGACCAGGGATTAGACTTCTGCATTTGGAGCTGCAGAGAGAAAGGTTCTCCTCTAGATTGTCTGAGCAGGTAGGGCAGCATCAGGTGGGCATTGTCAGAGCATATGTTTCTTCCTGCCAGATCTGCTAGGCTCAACAGAGCCTGGCATGGGCCACAGAGACACAGGGGCACTCTCATTCCTCACGCTCTAGACAAGTTTTACTTTATGAGATTCAAAATATGCTTCTTAAAAAAATCAAGAGGAAAAATGAGGAGCTGATATCAAGGACATAAGTAGAAAGCAAATGTTTTGAGAATGATGAGGGCAACAAGTGTACAAATGTGCTTGACATACAATGGATGGATATATGGATTGTAAGGAGTTGTACAAGCCCCCAATAAAATGAAGGAAGAAAATATTCTAGAACTGATTATAATAATGTTTACACAACTCTTCATAGTATAAATGAAATGCACATGTTTATGATATATATGAGTAAAACTATTTTTCTTGACTATAAAAATTCAAGGTGATATACCATGCAAAAGAAACAAAAAATATATGATCATAGCAATTGATGCAGAAAAGGCATTAGACAAAATCTGACATCCATTTTTAATATATAAATGCATTCAATATAATAAGGAATAAAAAGTGAATTTCTCAACCTAAGAAAGGCCATATATTAATAACCAATGGTCAGTGTGGCGGTGGTGTGCTTACATTAATTTCATGATTGAGATGTAGAGGTGGCATCTAGCCTGTTAATCTGGACATAGCCATTGAGTAGCCGATGAGGCCTCCGTGTGGGCATGCCTTTCTCCTGAGACTTCTGAGAAATCTTGTGATATTTCCCTGGTGGAGATGAGAAGCTGTCTCTCCAGTTTTTGGGAGTTAGTCTCAGAGACAACAAACTATGGATAAGACAAGATGGCAGCATTCGTGGAGCCAGAGTTGAAGCAACACATCCTTGCCCTGATGTAACCAAACCCCTGAAGCTGGAGAAGCCACATGGAGATCTCTGCCAGTGATGAGTTGCTTCTACCATCACTGGATGCTGTTGATGGACCCTAAGCCCTAGAAACGAGGAGCCCTGAGGGGACCCCTGCCAGCACCAGGACTCTGCACCCACTGCCCTGTGATTTCGTGAGTCAAAAAGAAACATTATAAACTTGTATCGGATATATGAGCTAATATCAGACTTATGACTTTGTATTGGACAAGGTTGAGATGCTTTCTCAATGCTCCATTCCTTCTGTATATAAACCATTCCCTTATATCCACATGCGTGTCTATAGATTTGTTTCCCTAGTTTTCCTGGCCTAACACAGTCAGCATTTCTCAATGGAGAGAAATTGAAAGCACGACCCTTCCAAACGGAAACTAGACAAGGTTGCCTTTTATCACCATTCTTATTTCATATAGTCCTATAAGTTTAAGTCAGCGCTATTAGACATTAAAACAAACTGAGAGACATCTGAAAAAGAAAAGAAGCAAAATTTCTTTGCTTGCAGGTAAGAGGATTGCAACTAGAGAAAAACCCAAAAGTTCAATGAGAAAATTCCTGGAACTATTTGAAAAACATGACATCATGATAGACTATAAGATCAACATACAAAAATCAATAGGATTAAAAAAAATAGGATTCTCAAAGAGAACTCTGAAAATAGAATCCATTTCAAGATAACCATTCCAAATAAGAAACACTTGATAATAAACTTAAGTAGGAAAACAAAAGACTTGTACAAAGAAAACTATAGAAACGAAGCCAAATGACAAAATGTTCTATGTCTGTGGATCATTGTTGTTGTTGAGTCCGTTTCAGCTCAGAAACAGTACCCAATCCTGTGCCATCTTCACAATTATTATTTTGAAGCCATTGTTGTAGCAACTGGGTTAACCCATCTTGTAGAGGATTTTTACTCTTTTTTCCTATCATTTACTTTACCAAGCATGCAGTCCTTCTTCAACGCTTGGTCTCTCATGATGACCAAAGTTCATGAGATAAGTCTTGTGCTCTTTGGCTCTAAGGATCTTTCTGGCTATACTGCTTGCAAGATGTACTTATTTGTTCTTTAAGCAGTCCACAGTACTTCCATATTCTTCATCAGCAACATAATTCCTTTCTTCCCCAATAATTTCATTGGGGACTCTTACAGCTCTTTTAACATTCAATGCATCACTTGTGTCAATCATATTTGTACACATGTCGTCAGCAATATGATTCAAAGACATCAATTCTTCTTTGATCCTCCTTAGTCAGTGCCCAACTTTCACATACATATATGATTGCTAGGTGACATCAAGTCAGTTTCAACCAACAGTGACTGTGTTAGTTGGGTTAACCAGGGAAACAAATTCATAGACACTTATGTGTGTAAAGACACTCATATGCTCTATATGCAAGGGCAAGTGAATTTTGTTCTGTTTTGTTTTGTTTTTTTGGGGGGGCATCACTGCTCTCCGGTGGTGGGAGTAGGAGGCCCAGCCCCACTGCTGGAATTGAACCTCCGTCCCAGTGGGCCGCAGACCCGCGCACAACCACTACGCCACCGGGGCTCAGCCCAGGGCAATTGGATATTAAGAAAACACCCCAGCCCAGTCCAGATCAACCCATAAGTCCAACATTAGCCCACAGGTCTGATACCAATCTATAAAGTCCTCTTTAGAGTCATGAAACACATGCAATGATGCCAAATTCAGGAAGTTCACAGGTCGGTGAATGGGAAGTCTTGTGGATCCGTGGCACTGCAAGCATCTCAGTACTGGCAGGGATCTCCATGTGGCTCCTCCAGGTCTGGTGTTCTCACCGCCGTCAGCATAGTCCCATGTGTCTGTTCAGTAAAACGTTTCTTAGGGAGTGAGCCAAGAGCATCTTCTGCCTCTAAGGAGGAATACCAGAGTTCCCAGAATTCTCAGGAGAAGGCTGTGCCCACACGGCAGCCTCATTGGGTATCACCTGCTTGACAGGATAACCTCTACTCCTTCACTTTTAAGTCTCTTAAATTGACCAAAAAATAAAAAGTCACATAAGCTACCCTGAGGCAGTCAGAATTTCAGAGCTCAAGGAACCACGTGGAGACACCTGCCAGTGCTGATATGCTTACAATACCACTGTATACAGAAGACTTCCCAACTACTGCCTTATGAGCTTCCTGCATTTAGCATCAATGCATGTGTTTCATGGATCTAAAGAGGACTTTATAAATTGGTATCAGACATATAGGCTAATATCCAACATATGAATTGATATGGACTGGACTAGGCTGGGATGTTTACTCAATTTCAATTGCTCTTGTATATAGAGCTTTTTCTTTTTTAAAAAAAAACATTTCGGTTTACGGATTAAAAAAAATCATTTCATTAGGGGATCATACAACTCTTATCACAATCCATACATATATCCATTGTATGCCAAGCACATTCGTACATTTGTTGCCATCATTATTCTCAAAACATTTGCTTTCTACTTAAGCCCTTGGTATAACTCCTCATTTTCCCCTCCCTCCCCGCTCCACCCCCCCTCATGAACCAATGATACTCTATAAATTATTATTGTGATGTCATATTATACACAATCCAATGTTGCTCTTTTTATACACACATGAGTGTCTCTGAATGTGTTTCTCTAGCTAACCCAGACTAACATAACAGAATGAAACACTGCCTGGTCCTGGATCATCCTCACAACTGTTCCTCTGCTTGAAACCATTGCTGCAGGTACTATGTCAATCTATCGCATTGAGGGCCTTCCTCTTTTTCACTGTCTCTTTACTTTACCAAGTCCTTCTCCAGGGACATCTCCTGGACTCTCCTTGAGACATGTCTAAAGTATATGAGACAAAGCCCTATCATCCTTGCTTCTAATGAGCATTCTGGGTGAATTTCTTACAAGACAGCCTTGTTTGCCCTTTTGTCAGTCCATGGTACTTTCCATATTCTTTATCAGTACCACAATTCAAATGCGTTGATTTTTCTTCAGTCTGTTTTACTCAGTGCTCATACTTTAAGGTAGGCCTTGAAATATCCTTTTGACTTCTGTCTTTTTTTTTTATTGTGTCAGTTCCCAGCAGAGCAAACCATAGAATTTTCTGTTTCAAAATGTCCAATACTCATCCATTTCATCTCACTAACTCCTAGGATATTGATCTTTACTTTTCATTTTTGATATCCTCCAATTTTCTTCTATTCAGACCTTCTAGATTTGGAATTCCATTATTAGTCAAATTTTACACTGTTTCTTCTCATGTTGCGTGTGCTGCATTAGCAAATGAAGATTCCGGAGGTTTGACTCCCACAGGCTTTACTCCATTCTTGTTAACCTGGTCAACTCTATCTTGACAAGGTGATTGTTCCTCAGTCATAATTTGAGAGCTTTTTGACCTAAGAAGCTCATCGTATAGCATCAACTCTGGCTAAATTCTGCTTCTCTTTCTCAGATCTTCAGTGTCTAACAATGGTTCCATGTTCTGCATAAGATTTTCTGTAGCTCTTTCCTCTGAAGTGGCCAGCTGACTCCTTCATTATAGTTTGTTCTTAGTCTGGAAGCTCCATTGAAACCTGTTCACATTAGGTGACCCTGCTGCCATTTGAAATACCAGTGACAATGCTTCCAGAATTGTGGCAGCACACTCGCCACTGCTCTACAACAAACTGACAGACAAGTGGTGAATGTTCATGAATAGGAAGACATAATCTAAGGGAAAGGTGGACATTAACCGAAAGCAATCCATAAATGTAACCAATTCTGATTCAAGTCCCAGAACAATTTTTTAAAGAAATGGAAAAGTGAGTCACTCATGTTAAAAGGAAGGGAAAGAAACCTCGGATAAGCAAAACACTAAGTAAACGCCCCAGAAACTAAATAGGATATCTTTTATTTGTGCATTCCAAAGTAATCACACAAAGTTATCAAATAGCTTTGGATTGGCACACTGATAGCTATGTATTCTAATGGATCAGAACAGAGAACCTAGAAATAAAACTAATCACCTACCTGATTTCTTAAATGACTGGAAAAAAATTAAATGGAAGAAGATATGGTTGTTTCAACAAATGATGCTGGCAAAATTAGATTTCCATATTTCCATCTGGAACAGGACCCATAACTCATACCATATATAAAAATGAACTAGAAATAGATCAAAGACTTAAATATAAACCCTAGACTTACAAAGATCATCACTGAAAAAAATGGGACAAACGTAAGAGCCCTAATATTAGCCATAACCACACTAGTAAACATAATGAAAAACACACTACAGAGGATTAAATAGAAGATACAGACTTCCAAAAATATGACATTTATCTACATCAAAAGACTTCGTCAAAAGATTTGAAGAACTTATAATTTGGTGGAGGGTGGGAGTGAGAAATAGCCACAATACATTGGGGAAAAATGCAAATCTTTAACATCTTCAGAAGACTGCAAACTCAATAAGGAGCAAACATGGATGGTACCAGAAGGAGATAAGGTTTTGAGCCTCTCCATTTTCCGTTCTTTCCTGAAAGCAAGAAAAATGTCAGATAAGGTGCAACATTTAGATCAGCATCAAAGAAAAGGAAAGAGTTTATTGAAGTGGGATCTCTGCACTGAATTCCACAGTGTCCTTAGCTAGTCCAAGAGCCTGGTGGAAAGTAAATGTAAGCCTTTATTCTGCAAACAGAGAACCTCCCACTATTGGTTGACTTTCTGGAGGGTGTTCTGCTATTGGCTGGTTTTCTGTAGTGTACCTCTCCTTTCTCAGAATCTGCAGCCTAGACTTCATGCTGTGCTTTTTCCCCCTCAGACCATTAACCCAGCCATTAAGAGGATAGTGTGAACATCTTGTTGTTTTCCATCCAGTATTTTCACGATCTCATTCTCTTCCATTGATAAAGCAATATGTCTTATCTGCCCTTCTTCTTCCTGTATACTGGAGATATATGGTGTGTGTGGAAGGGAGAAGAGGGTTGGGAGTCTAGTGCTCTTTGTATTAGAGCTTCTGCCATGGACACCTCTTTTCACCCTTCACCCTTTTCTGTCGAGCTAATATGAAAAATTCAATTACCAAGTGGACAGAAGACATGAATAGATAATTTGCCAAAGATAACATTCAGATGGCCAGCAATTCTAGGGAGAAATGCTTGTGGCGAGTACCTTGCAAGAAAAATGTGAATTAAAACAACAATCCCAACTCATAGTAGCACTGATAGCAAAAAAATGTTAAAAGCAGAAAATAGCATATGCTGAATAGACTATAGAGAGGGTGGGACCCTCATACACTGCTGGCAGGAGGGCCAAATTGTATAACCACTACGGAAAACAGAGCAACACACCCTTAAACGAAGGAGAACAGAAATACTGTATGAAATACCCAACAATCTCTACTCAGCATAAAGTTCAGAGAACACAAAACACGAACAGACATGCACACACCCATGTTTACCACCGCATTTTCTACAATAGCAAAAAGATGGAAACAGCTAAAATGCCTGTCTTTGGAGGAATGAATAAACAAACTCTGGCACATAACTACAATGTTAGGCACCCAAAAAGAACAATGATGAAGCACTCAAACACCTCACGACATGCCTTGATTTAGGAGACTTTATGTTCGGCAAAGTTAGCTAATATCATAAAGACAAATACTGTCTAAATTATTAAAATACGATATGACTCTAAAAGAACAACTACTTTTATACCAAAAGAAGCAGAAAAGAATGCCAAATGGGGGAGGGGAAAAGAGAAGCAGAAAAGGGAAATAAATAAAAATAAAAACATTTCTATTGTAAAGGGGGAACAAAATAGGAGGTAAATGCTGTGAACATAAAGACCTGGTGGAAGGATTAGTGCTCCACCCCCATCTTACACTTCCTAACCCCTCCCCAAATTGTCACTCCGTAAATATTTGAGGTCTTAAAAACATACTTCTTTGGGCAATCTCAAATAGAATGAAGCTGGTCTCTCCTCCTCCTTCCAATAAATATGCCTCTTTGATGTTAGCTTTAGTTTTTAGGTTTTCCAGTTCCGTGTGAAGAACTGGATTCATGATTTCCTGCCTCAAAATTCTATTTTCCATAGTGCCAGAGTATCTGGACCTTTCTTCACGAAGGATTGGTGCCTTTTAATTCCTGTCTCTATCTCTCTTTGTCAATGTACAAATATTCAAGGGAGAGTTCAACGACAAATTTCCTAACACATGTGTGCAAATTCACTTTTTCAGGTAAGCGAGAAGAGAGCTGAGAAGAAGGAAAGTGCTGACGTGGGTAAAAGGTGTGGAAGGTGTGGGGGACTGTGAGAAAGGGAATAAAAATATGCACGCACACGTGCACACGGACTGAACTCACTTCAAGAAGCTCGGCTTCACCTTTTCTGTTCTTGACTGGGACAGGCTCGAGGTATGGCAGTGTCGCAGGGCGCCGACGTTGATGTTCAAGAGCTGGAGTTGACAAGGCGGTCCTAGGCATCTATAGGACCTGTTGCAAATTATTGAAGCTCTCGGAACTTTTGTATCATTCTTGGTAAAAGGGGGATAATGACACCTATTTCCCAGGGTTGTTGTGAGGAGTAAGCACAGTTGTGTATACCGAATGGTTGGCACAGCACCTGTGTATATGAAATCGAGTCAAAGACAGAGCAACAGGCTCTGGGAGGATTCCCAGGAGGGCAGCCATAGGACCCCAAACTCCTTCCCCTCCTTCTGTGTGTATTCACACAGTCTCAGGAAGAGACTGGGAGGGATAAGTGAGGCCAGTAAGTACAGCAAGGGAGTCAGCAAAGATGATATGTTCTTGCTGTTCACACCAGCCTGACCTAAATCTGTAGAGATCTTTCTCCCCAAAGAACAAATGTAGAAAAAACAAACAAACAAACAAACAAAAACAGATGCCCTGAACTCCAGCTACCTCCTTATCCAGGGGCTTTGACCTAACTGATTTCCCGCCCAGCCAGCCCACAATCAGCAAGACTGCTAAGTTGATGTTCAGGTCTGGAACCGGAGGGGATGTTACAGGTGAGGGTGGAGAAGCCTTGTGCCCGGAAGCTTTCCTGTATCAGGGATGCTCCAATGAGAAATGCCAAGCCCCGCCCCACAGACTCACCTTCAGTTAATTATTTCATCCCTCTTGCCTCTTCACAAAGCCCAGGCACATGCATAATTCTTCTGGGGGTCTATTTACCAACCTCATTCACCTTTAACTGTGAGCCCCAAGCTTCTGCCAGGAGCACGGGGCACACAGATTCCTCTTTAGGAGCAGTCAAGACCGCTCCCAGCCCCAGTTTCTAATTGAGCTTCTAAGATCTCAAACTTTATCCCCGGTGGTGTGGTTCACCGACTTGGGGACTTTCTCTGAACACCTGGCAATGAAGCAGTCACGGGGCAGCGACCTTTGGGCTTCTGAATAGGAAAAGAGCAGTTGAAGCAATAATTCTTCAGCTCATTACCACAGGCAGCTAAGAGCTTAATCAGGGCCTTCCATTTAAGCCTTGAATATTAGTTTGAAATTAGCTTAGTTAAATAGCCGGCGCTGGAGTGCGCAAGCGTGTGCAAACCTTTTGGTACAGGGATTTAGTGAGTCTAGGAGAAGTTGTTGTTTCCCGAAGACTCAGTATTTCCTCGTGTTCCAGATTCCCCCAGGGAGAAAAGTGCATGATTTTACCTTCCTGCTGATCCCAAGCCGGAGGCTTCCTACGGAGAAAGAGCAGGATGTGTCCCTGCCCCGCGATAGACAATGGTCACTCACTCACTTTAGCTCTCTCATCGTAATTGGAAGCTGGTGAGAAGTGCGATTATGTGCGGGTTTCAGAATCAGGCCGCCCTAACCTGAAATGTGTCTTATGCAATTGCCTTAATCACGGGTGTTGTTGGTGTGCCTTTGAGTGATTGGGATCCCTGGCAGGCCTGTGTGCACAGAAGAGCTGATGCAGAGGGCTCTCAAGGTGGGGGTCTTTGGGAAGCCAATTGCCAGGCCTGTCTTAGAGATGCCTCTGAGTGGGTTGGGACCAACGATGTGTAAACAAATAGTCAAGGACTTAATCCCTGTGAAATTTTATGATCAGTAAAATGTTGACAGTCGTATCTCTCTCGGCAAATTACAGAAACGTTCAATGAAGCAATGAATATAAAGTGCGAACACAATACCTGGCACATTATAAGTCCTTAATAAATGTCAGATTTGATTAGTAATCCTTTACACTTTTAGAGCGCTTAATTATTTCCCAAGTACCTTCACCTAGTGGCACAGGCTGCTTCTAACGAGCCCATCAAGTAGGAGATGCATAGCCATGTCGTCTGAGCCTCATTTTGACTATTAGAAAATTGGGTTTTAAATGATGAAGAATCATAGTTGTAATGGATAAGAATCCATGGCTTCTGGCTGCTCTTTCCACTACCCTACAGGGACCAGAGGAAAAGAATCTTGCTCTTCACATCAGAAAGGCAGGAGACCTGAATGATAGCATGTGCTATTTATCAAACCACAGTCTCTTTGACTGGTTTTGGCACCTGGAGTATTAAAGAGGTTTTTTCCAGGACTGAGAATTCAATCCATGGTGTCAGCTGCTAACAGGCAGGTTGATGCTTCCAGTTGACCCAGAGGTACCTTAGAAGGAAATCCTCCCCAGCGACTTTTGAAACATCAGCCTCAGAAAATGCTAGAGCACAATTCCACACTGACAGACATCGGAATACCAAGAGCCAGAATTTACCTCTTCCAGAACAATAATAGGCCTGGGTCTTCAGATTTTCAGCTAGAGAAGAAACTCTTATCTTTCCTGGTTTGTAATAGTTCCACAACCCTTAGAATATTCATGCTACCTTGCCAAGTACAGCAGGGATACTGTTCTATTTAATTTTATTTTCCCCAGAGCAACTAGCAGAATATTTCTCACTTACTATTTGTGGATTGGTGATTCTTGTAATTTGGGGCTAATTCAGGCCTGTAGCAACATTGACCTCACTACCCTATCAAGTCTTCTGGCATTCTTCTGAGTTTAGACATTTAAGTAATAAAATAATCACGTGGGGAATTTTATATGATTTTCCCCTGAGATAGAAGAGGAGCACATCTATGTAACTCAGTGGACCATAAAAAATAATATTTATGTTTAAAAGGGTAGGCAATTTCCCAGGCCCTAGAGACTCCTTCCATAAGCACCGGTGAGTGAGAAGAAACTAAAAAAAAGCTTTCCTGAATATATCAACACTGGTCTTTCAAGATCTTGATTAAAAATTAGTACAATGATGAGATGGACTACAGACAGATATTTCATATGCAATTGCCTTAATTGGGAAGACAGGATGGCTGGCAGCTGTCTCAGCCATTTGTTACTTGTGAGGACAGGTATTATAAATTGAATGGTGCCTCCTTAAATATGTACTGTGAATTCTAACTCATGTACGTATGGATGGGATCCCATATGATCACAGATCTTTGTTCTTTCTGAGAATGAAGCTGTGTCAGTGTCGGCTGTGTTTTTGTTGCCAATCACTTGTGAAGTATAAAACAGACTAACGCAGAAGAAAGTGGACACAGGGGTAAGATGGCGTCACCTACGTGAGCAGAAAATAACAGTCAGAAGGGTGAACATGTCCAGGCACTCCAAGGATTACCTGTTAGAAGAGTTCAAACAAGGACTTCTCCCCAGAAAGGATAGAAAATGAGTTTTCCTCAGGAAATTCCTTGGATTTCTTGGATATCTGGTCTCCTACATGTTGAGAAAATAAATGTCTGTTGGTTGAAACCACCTACTTGTATTTCTGTGAGAGTGGGGCTAATAAACAAAGGCAGCAAGGATTGCAAAGAGTAGATACCCTGCTACTGTTCATGAAACATTTCTTTATTACAGATACCTAAGTAGCTTCACAATCCTTTGGAGCACTCACTCGCTGGGGCTGAGTCAGTGCTGGCTCATCGTGACCCCCTGTGGATTTTCAAGACTATCACTGGAGAGTAGACAGTTCTTCTCTTGAGGAGCTGCTGGGGGTGTGGAACTGCCCACCATGTAGATTGGAGCCCAATGCATAACCAATATGCAACCAGGGAGCCTGCACACATCCTCTCAACAGTCATGATGAAGTAACTAAATTGATAGGTGAGATAAAACCTACTTGCTATCCCTGAACTAGGACACTTGCACACAATCAGACTGTCTCAAGAAGATTCTTGTTTGATTGTTATGATGATTTTCAAGGTGACTTGTTCATTCTATTCTTCTTCCTACACACTATGACAATTGTAGGGAAGATCTTTCCCTTCTCCCTAATTGCTTATTTTTGCATTTCTTTATTTTCAATTGAGGCATATCATGTGCATTCTCATTTTTATTCAATGAGACTCTCATACATTTCTCCAGTTATCCATTTTTAATATATGCAATTGTCACATATTGGAATGGAGAGAGCCCTCTTAGGTTAACTGTAAGATCCTTTGAGATATTGTTTATTTTTCATCATTTTATTGGGGCCTTATACAATTCTTATCATAATGCATATACCTATCCATTGTATGCCAAGCACATTTGTACATTTGTTGACACGGAATATCATTTTTAAATCACTTCCTTAATTTGGAGCACAACAAGACATCCCAAGGTCCTCTCACCTTTTGTTTTATACTTCCCTAGTCCTTTTTAGGGGACCAGCCTTTAGTATGATGAAACCATAATCTAGGTATACAATTAAATCTTTATGTGCCCATTTGAAAGTATAGTCAAACATTTCTTCTGTTCTATCAAAAGTGCCTGCTTGGGCAAAGCTCTCTGTGTCCACAGAGCAAAACTGGCATCAAGTTGATTTTACTTCATGGCAATAGTGAACTGTCTATATTGTTAGATTTCCTACCATAAACATTAACAAAAAAGTAGAGTACTACTATATTTCTAAAATTTTAAGATGATAAGATGCACTGCTGGTTTTTTTTTTTTTGCACTATAGTTTTAATAGCAGCTTTTGGAGAGAAAGTAAAGAACGCTACTTTAAAGCTTCACATTGATAATACGTCTTTTACTAATTTTAACATTAGGAAGTGGCAAAAATGTATGCTAGAATCAAGAAAATAAGCAACTTATCTCAAAGGAAAATCTTATCATTATGGCTTCTGGTGGAATCATTTAAAAGATTCAGGGAAAACAGTGAGTAATATTATTCATAGTCTAATTTATATTTCTTCTTTCTTTTGTTATTCTTGTCTATGTACTTCCTAAACTTTGATCCTCATGATACTAAAATAAAAGCTTAGGGGACAGGTCAGATGAGTCTAGTATTTTTTACAGATACAGCTTTAAAAAATAAAAGAATTTTAAAAAGAGAACTCAGATTTCCCACTTCACAATGATTTGATTTAAGGAAGACATGTTATCTCTAAAAATATGTTGATTTCTTTCACATTTTCCCATGCATTTAAATTTTAATCAAGCTTTAATATGTCAGTGAATGAAAAAAAAACTACATGAATTTAATAACAAATATTTTTAGGTACAGAAGTGACTTTAGAGTTAATAAGCACTTTGCAAAGGCAATCTCATCAAAAGTATCATGGTATACTAACTCGTTAGAGCATCTGCTGGGGATCTGGCTGCCTGGGTAGAAATTCCAGCCTTGCTACTTACCAGACTTTTTCCCTTAGGCAAGTTACCTAACTTTTCTGTTGCAGTTCTCTCACTCTGTCAAAAGAAGAGAATAATGGCTGTTAATATATACCTCAAATGTCTTTGCACTGATTAAAAGACAATTCAGGGAATGGGCTTAGAAAGTGCTTGGCATCCAATGATTG
This sequence comes from Nesogale talazaci, assembly GCA_004026705.1. Taxonomy (NCBI): domain Eukaryota; kingdom Metazoa; phylum Chordata; class Mammalia; order Afrosoricida; family Tenrecidae; genus Nesogale; species Nesogale talazaci. The sequence continues at coordinate 248,132 of PVJH01000529.1, read as the reverse complement.
TTAACATCTTAAATAGGTTCTTTTAGGAAAACAGCAGAAATGAAATGTATATGTGTGTTTGTGGTCCTGTGCTGCTGAGTTGACTCCAGTTTATAGCCTCCCTAAAGAACAAGCTAGAGTTGCCCTGTATAGAGTGTCATAGGCTGGCTTCTTTATGGGAAGAACCCTGGTGTGACAGAAGGTAAACACTTGGCTACTAACCCAAAGGTGGGCTGTTCAAATCCCCAAGCTATTCCACATGGAAAAGATGCGGCATGTGTTTGCTTTCATAAACATAAGGAGCTAAGTCACAGGCATTTTGAATACCATCAACGTCACCCATAGTAGACAGATTTCAGCAGACCTTTCAGACAAAAATGGATTGCAGAGAAGGGCCTGGTAATCTACTCCTAAAAAATTAGCCAGTGAACAGGACCTAACACCTGCTTCAGAAACATCATCAGGAGGGGTCTGTTGCTAGAGGTGAACATGATATTTGGAGACGTTGAGGATCAAAACAGGAGAGAGAGAAGAAGTAGATGGACTGGCATAATGGCTGCAGTGATGAACTCAAACAGCTGGTGATCATGAAGATGATTCATGCCGAACAGGGCAATGTTTTGTGGCACTTTACCTAAGTCCACCATGAATTGGAATTGATTTGACAGTTCTCTCTCTCGCGCCTTCTCCCCCTCCCCTTCCACCTCCCTCTCCCCCTCTCCCTCTTCTATCTACCCCATTCCAGCACTTATCCTCATGTTTATCCAAACATGTAAGGGTCATAGCTTAACCAAGGCGACACGTCAAAGGAACAATCACAACTAGTAAAAAATTGTTCAAGGATGGATGTCAATGTCATTCCAGCATTTCAAATAACAACTTAGTGTTTTATCCTTAAATAAGAGACCAGGCAAATCCAACAGGAAGCAGCTACTTAATGCCTAACTCAGAAATATGAATTTGGAAGTTGTACAAGTGCACCTACTTATGGTGACGTAGCCATCTAGCACTTTGTTTTACTAGTCAGCAACAATAGATGATCTATTCTCTCCTGCTTTTTACTCATCTACAACTCTCTTCCCTGCACCCCTCCAAGAACCTCCCCCCTGCCAGCCCATTATAATTGAGTCTAGTCCAATTCATAGGAATAGACTAGAGGGTGGGGCAGAAGTGTTCCTGTCGGTTTCTAAGACCGTAACTTTTGAGGAGTAGAAATCCTTGTCTTTCTCTCCAGGATCAGCTGGTGGTTTTGAACAGCTGACCCTGTTTTTAGCAGTTCCATGAGTAAACACTATGCCATAGGCATAGGCACAACTCTCCGAGCCATAGGCAAATCATTACTTAGAAGACTGAACACAAACTTCTGAGCCTTAGATCAGTGGAGCAAAGGAGAAAAGAGGACATGACCAGTAAATTAGGATTGCCTCATTTTATTGGGATGACATCAATTTCAGAATGCTTCATTCTCTCACAGTGCTTCCTTGAAGCGATCCTTAGGGAACTTATTCTGAACGGATACTTCTCGGGTGATTAGGATTCTTAAAAAAGAAGAGGGAGAGAAGACATTTTTCATTTTGCATGGTAAGGGATTCACCATTTCCTTTTTCATTCTTTTATGGGCCTGCTAACTAGAGGGATTTGGGGTGTTATTTGGTCATCTTTGAGGGTGCTCTGTGTGCTTTCTGCAGGAATGAGTCAGGTTGCTTGCTTGCATTTTCAAGGAAAGCTAGGGAATCCTTACCCCTTCCTAGGATTTTTTGCCATGCTATTTGAGGGTTTGAAAGAATAGAGGTCCAGAATATTCCAGTAGTGTGCAGAGGAAGGAAGCTGGCACATCAGTGTTTGTTTCAGAATCGTTACATCACTCACTCAGGCTAGGTTCCTGCAATGTCACGTGACTCTGTGGATGCAGCAGTGGGCATGATTAGACTGTCATACGTCCCCTGCCATTTTGCACAGCTCTTGTCCTGTGACATTTTAGCAGCAACACCACTAGCTCCTGGGAGAAGCTTCTTAAATCATCCTGCTACATTAGTATGCCCTAAACTTCCATCTAACTAAAGGGGAGGGGGAGAAAGAAATTTATTGTCTGGAAAATATGAGAGAATGCTGGGGCATATGGAGTAACAGCATGGAATTCAGTTCACTAGAGGTTACACTACACAACTCGAGACTACACCGCAATGTGGCATTATACAAATAACATTAGAACAGAAGAGGTAATTACACAATCATCATAAGAAGCAATTTGTAACAATGAACTCTTCAGGAAGGTGTATTTCCAAGGTCTGTGATAGGCTCAGGAATTTGTTCCAGGAGAGGAAGCTCACAATTTGTAAAAAATGTTTTTTGTTTTGTTTTGTTTTAAACCAGGTAGTCAAGTAGGTGTGGTTGCTTTTCTACTTAAATAGCCCGTGTGGTTCATGAGCATCCCCCAGCCCCCCACCCCACTTCCTCTTGCCCTCATGAACCCCTGCCTAAGGTTCACTAAAGTGCTAGCTCTGAAGCTCTCGAGCTCCAGTGTCTTGGGAGAAATGGAATGTAAGGCTGCCTTGTCCTTTCTAACAAGCACTTTAGTGATCACAATCTCTGGTCCAACTGATAAGTAGCTAGTTTAGGGAAAGGGGCATCCATTATGCACTACTTGAAAAATCGAGCGATTATCAGGAAAAGATGGCATGCTGTACATGCTCAAAGGTCCAGGTTTCCTGCGAGAAATGCTGCAGCTGGATTGGTTCTCCTAGGCCAAGTAAATTCAATTCAGCCAATGGGGTTGACCAGGGTTATCAAACCCACCTCCCCACCGAAAAATTGAAAAAAGGCAAGGATTTGGCTCTGCTCTGCAATGTCGGATAGCCGGGCTGTGGTCAACAGTTGGAACTTGTGGGTGCCTGTGTGAACCTGAAACTTCTTTGAACCTTCATAAAACTTGTGTGGATCACAAACCAGGCTTTGCCTTAAATTCTTTCTTGTCTAGATCCAAGGACCGAGGTATATTTCTCGACCCAAGAAATCGTACACATCATGACATCTCCTAACCTCAGAGTTTGTCATGGCTGTTTTCAGTCGATGGTTTTTTTCCTGGAATCCACTGGCCCACCAGAGATCAAATTGCGCAGCCTATGTGCACTAGCTCTTTCAGTAGCTCCCAAGAGGCTTTTCTTGAAAGGGGCATTTTGAAAGGGACATTTTCCACACAGAAAGCTCTTCCCTGTCAGGAAGTGTAGCCCAAAGCTTTCCATATCCACACTGTGGGTACACCCAGCCTCGCAAGGCTCCCTGGGTAGGAAAGCATGCCACTAGAAGGTTCAGGGAACCAAACTCACTGCCAGTGAGTCCCTTCTGATTCACAGCAGTGCTACGTTGGGTTTCAAAGACTCTAGCACAGCGGTTCTCAATCCGTGTGTCACTACCCCTTTGGGAATCAAACTACCCTTTCACAGGGGTCGCCCATTCCTAACAGTAGCAAAATAAGAGTTATGAAGTAGCAATGAAAATAATTTTATGGCTTTGGGGAGAGGGGCGTCACCATAAGATGAGGAACTGTATTAAAAGGTTGCGGCAATAGGAAGGCTGAGAACCACTGCTCTAGATCTTTATGGAAGCAGAGAGCCCCACCTTTCCTCATGGGTGTTTTGAACTGCTAACCTTTCTGTCACTAGTCTAGTGTTTGCAGTAGCAGTACAACACCCGAAGGTAAATATGACAGGCAGGAAGATTAGGAATAACGGGGGTTGTTGTCACTAAATGCTCTGCTTAAACAAAATTAGCTGATCATGCTACCTAAAGGGGTATGAAAGAAATCAGGCCACCTTAGACATGGTGGGGAATGCAGACCTGGGCATGCAGATGAATGTCACTTGGGTCTGCCCGCTAGAAACCAGCAATACCACGTTAGGCATGCGCCTATATGCAGCCACTAAGAATGGCCAGTACCCTCAACCATGCCTCCTCTTCCCATCCGCCCAAGTGCAGACAGGAGGGGAAAAAAACAGAAAAGGTTACTCTCTTGTCGCTCTCTTCATTTTGGTTCCGGAAATCATCTTCTGTGGCCTCCTTGTTGGGGCCATCGTGCTCCCCAAAGCGGCCCTATTGGGTCACAAACTTGTGCTGGGTCTCTGTAAGAAGCCTTTCAGGTTTTCCAGGGATAAGTTACATTATTTGAGATCATATTACCTCAAACTTCTGCTTCTCAGATAAAAGTTACTTGAAACAAGTGCTTCTACTGCATGGATTCCTTCAGCATTGGGAAACCAGAGCCCAGAAAATCATTGCGGAAGCGGGTATGTGTCCAGAGCGATTACACCTTACAGAACTCTCGCTGAAGCCCGTTTTGTAATCTAAGTGTTTAAGATAGGACAAGCTTCAGGTTTTCAGTCTCTGAAGGTGACACATTATTGCTCAAGAGAGTGCCAAACCTCATGGAAGCCACGATGGGGTTCACAACTGGATGCGAAAAACCATGTGGACAAGAACACCTCCCCTCTTCCTCCATGCAGAACTGGGGAATCCCAGGACCAGGGATCAAATGTCAAAGAGCCCAAGGTCATGGGGCCCAGAGCAGACCCTGAGGGGCACACCCAAGTGGATGGCACCTGTGTACCCCAGTCCTCAGACCTGTCACAAGACCAAATCAAAAGAGAAAGAACATGGTTTTCCTGAAGCTGGCTTTTAGCTCATCTGGCTGGGGACATGGGATTGAAGGTATTGCTTAACTCCACTGGCCGAGTTAGGCCCAACTGTGATGTACCTGAAGTGGGCATTAGCAAGGTACTGGTACTGGTTTTACCTGGGCCTAGGGGATCCTACTTAGTCTGTGCATTCTCATTTTGGGGGTGGTCCCAGAGGTATTCATTGGTTGCCTGATTTCTTTCAAACTTACTCTATGGGAGACTTAACAGGCATGGTGGGGGGGCACCCTCCAATCCTGCCCTAAATCTAGCTACCTAACAGAAACCTAATAAATATGTATAAATTTCTGTCTGAGAAAAACAGCAGTCCAGAATAGTGGTTCTTTTTTTTGGGGGGGGGCATCACTGCTCTCCAGTGGTGGGAGTAGGAGGCCCAGCCCCACTGCTGGAACTGAACCTCTGTCCCAGTGGGCTGCAGTCCCGCACACAACCACTACGCCACTGGGGCTCAGCCCTAAAATAGTGGTTCTTAATCTTCATTGTGTATGAGAACCACCCAAGGAACATGTTAAGAACTAGTCATTCAAACTTCTCCCGGTACGGTTGATTTCTCCAGAGATCTGCAGCTGCCATCCAGTGTATTCCAGCTGCTGCTGATCAACAAGACACAAGGTTGTTAACTCTGTGTCATCAGGGCCAGTGAAGTACTTGATAAGGTTCTCCCAGCCATAGTCTCTGTCACTCCCACCAAGTAACTGGTTGGAACTATGCAGAATGGGTGGAATTCTTCTTTTCCTGATGGGTCTCGGGAAGAAAAGGTGGAAGAAGATGCTGTTGAGATTACATAATTCAATTATGACTAGTTAACCGGGATAATTGTGGCCGTAAAAATCTGGAACTCTGCTGCGGGGACTGAACCATTTTGCCATTCTCTGGGTATGGCATGAGTCATATCAGAATCAGGATGGTGGGATTGTTAGGTAGCTAGAACAGGCACCAGGTGTGTCTACTGAGCATGCTCCAAATACAGGCCCTGAGACAGAAGGGGGCAGTACACTGAGCTCGGCGTTACACCTGGGTGGACCCCAATCTAGGCCAGGTGGGTTTAATTCAATGGCGTCAACCAGTACCTTTGACCATGTCTCCCAGCCGAAAGGCCCAAAAGACTGGAACTTTGAGACCACTGTCCTTTTTTCCTGCTGCTTCTCTGCAGTTCTGCTCCAAAGGGCTATGTTCTCTCTCTGTCTGCCCGAAGATCACCATGTGGATGTGCAGTATTATGAGGTTGCTTGTGTTTCATTTACTGTAAAGCCTGCAACCCCTGTCATTTACAGAAATTCACTTGGATCACAAACTAGGCTTCGGCATAAATTCTTACTTGTGCAAAGCCAAGAACTGAGGTATTTTCAACCTGGGAAATCTAACAGGATCTCACTGCTGGCATGAGAGCAGAGTCAGGAAAGGAACATGTCCTTTGGATCCTGAAATTCCTGCATGCTGCACCTCACTGGATGAATTAGTAGGACACAATGCTGAGTGAAACTAGTCAAATATAAAAGGGAAAATATAATATAAAACTACTCATTAAAAATGTAGATGGGAAGGGGATAGTGGAAATATGGCAAGGTCATACGAAGTTTGATGAGTTGTTGAATGTAAAAAAAATGTTTCATTCTGTGCACCTTCACCTAATTAATAATGAAAGTTTCTAAAAGTTATGAATTCCCTTTTAGCTGGGTGTTTATGTGTATTAGCTCATCAGCCAGGCTTTCTATCAGTGTATCTCTTAACACATTAAAGACTGTTTAATTTTTTACCAACTTATCCAAGAGTCTGGGTATTTTTTCGGCTGTTAGGTTTCTTTTGCATTAAACCACAAATGGATGTTTTTTTTGTATCAAACCACCAACACGAGTAAACTCTGGATCTGTCTGCAACGTGTTTTAAGTAGTTGCTCCTTCTAATTATTTTTAAAAACTTTTTATCATGAATCCATCATTTGCTTGACAGTTTGTCATGCTATGGTGGCTTCTGTGTGGCTGTGACGGTGGAAACTATATCAGAGGTGTTTCAAATGCCAAAAGGGTCACCCAAAGTGAACAGGTTTCAGCAGAATTCCCAGATTGAGAACAAACTACAAAGACATTTGTAGAATAAGCTGTCCCCTTAGGCAAAAGTAGCCACTGAAAACCATATGCACAGGATCGAAACATTGTGAGATACTGAAGAGCTAATGAAGAGAAGCAGACAATTGTCAGAGATAGTGTCACATGAGCACCTCCTGTCATAATGCACTCAACACATGATTGAGGAAGAGCTGCCTTCTCAAAATAGAATTGAATCTAATGACACACATGCACTAAAGCCTGTAAAATCTCTGGGATTTTCATTTGTGAGGGGCGAAACTCAAACTGAGAAGAGACAGCTGCAAAATTCTACAAATAATGGAAACTAGGAAGAGATGAAGTGTGAGTCCAGGAAAAGTTGTCCAAAATGAAATGGACATAGTTGATATCCTAGATGGTAGTGAGATGAAATGGACTGGTATTGGCCATTTGAATTAGAAAAGAACACAGTTTCCTATGCTACCAAAAGCAAAGTCATGGCAAATGGCATTGCATTCATTAACAAAAGGACATTTCAAGGTCTAGATTGAAACACAAACACTGTCTGTAGCAGGCTTATATCTATCAATGTTCAAGAAAATTCAAACAAATTCAATTCAAACTTTGTCTGAATTTATGCACCAACCACTAAAGCTAGTGATAAGGAAATTGAAGATTTGTCCCACATCTTCAGCCTGAAATTAATTAAGCATGCACAAGAGATTTTGATAATTATTGGCAACTGGAATGTAAAAGTTGAAAAGTTAGAGGAAGGAATCGCAGTTTAAAATATGGTCTTATTGACAGAAATGAAGCTAGGTATTTCATTTTCAAAATTTGCCAAACTTGCTCATAACAAATACTTTCCCCCCACAAAGTTAATGGCAACTATATACATGTACTGCTCTAGATGGAAAATACAGAAATCAAATGTACTATCCCTGTGGAAAGAGATAAAGAAGTTCAATATCAATAGCTAAAACCAGGCCTCAGTGTGGAATAGACCATCAATTGCTCATCTGTAAGTTCAGGTTGCAGCTGAAGAAAAGAAAAAAAACAAGTTCAGAAGAACCAAACTATGAGCTGGAGCATATCCCACCGGAACACCAAAAATATCTCAAGAACAGATAAGCTACATTGGACACTAACAACAGGAGATTTGATGAGCTATGGGAGGACATCAAGAATATCATTCAAGAAAAAAGCAAAAGATCGTTGAAAACATAGAAAAGAAACAAAAGATCAAAGTAGGTATCAGAAAAGACTCTGAAACTTGCTCTTAATCATAAAGCAGCGAAGGTAAGTGAAAGAAGTGAAGTCAAGAGTGGAACAGGAAATATATTTGGGGGGGGGGGTATAAAGAAAAGGTTTATATACAAGAGGAATGGAACATTCCGAAAGTGTCCCAGCCCAGTACAGTTCCAAGTCATAAGTCTGAAATTAACCCATATGCCCAATGTCAGTCTATAAAGTCTCCTTCTGACTCATGAAGTCACAGGCCAGTGGGTGCAGAGTCCCGGTGCCAGCAGGGGTCCCCTCATGGCTCCTCATTTCCGGGGCTCAGGGTCCACCAACAGCATCTAGTGGTGGTAGAAGCAACTCATCGCTGGCAGGGGTCTCCCCATGGCTTCTCAGCTTCAGAGGTCTGGTTCCATCAAGGCAAGGCTGTGTGTCTTCTCCTCCGGGTCCTGCAGCAGCTCAGACGCTGCCACCTTGTCTTGTCCATAATTCCTTGTCTCTGAAACTAACTCCCAACCACTGGAGAAGATAGCTTCTCATCTTCACGAGGGAAATATTGCAATATTTCCCAGAAGTCTCAGGAGAAAGCCATGCCCACATAGAGGCCTCATTGGCTTCTCAATGGCTATCTCCAGATTAACAGGCTAGACTCCACCCCTACATTTCAATCACAAAATTAACAGAAGCACATGACTGCCACAGGCCACCCCTTGTTAATTTTATACTTTCACATAACTCTCTAACCATATGTAACCTTCAAATAAACAATAAAATCATACCCATACCTAACAGGATAAAACTAAAATGCATACAATTCAACACGTGTCACCATCATTTAAAAATAACATTCTATAAGTGAACAAAACAAAAGATATCTTGTGCCTTACAATTGTAGTTACAAAATATCTACACCTTGATCCTATAATCCTATGAATATATATTCCATCACCTATAAGAGTGTGCAAGTCAACCACCTCATGCCTTGATTCTCCCATTTTGGGTATCTAATTTCTATATTGCCCACTTACATCAACCCAGTACTGTAAGGAAACAACCATATCTTTCAATATGAAGAATCTTCATTCCAGTTGGAAGCTCATGAAGTGTGCGTCCATTAGAAAAGTCAAATCAGGACAGGCCATCCATAAAGTCAGCAACGATATGTACCAGTTCACAGACTTAAATCACTTCTCTTCCTCTGGTCAGGTTCTGGTCAAATCAATGTGGGATTTCCCACTTAGCCTCACCAGGGTAGCAGTTGGTCACCTTCCCTTTAGACCAAGGTTCCATCACAAATTGTCAACATGCCTAGCTCTCTCATGCTAGGTCATGAACTTCAGACCAGTCAACCCACTCTCGTCTCCTCTATTTCCTGTGAACTTAGTCCCACGGGTGTCAGTGGCCAAATTCAACCCACATATTTATTGCTGCAGTTCTCCTATTTCTACTCAAAGAGTAGATCCAAGTGGAAACCTAGCAAGCATTTCAGCCTGCCATAGGTTTCCTTTAACATTGAGTCCCAGAGAGGAGTTATCTTCATGGTTTCAGATTCCTTCGATTCTGAAAATAATCACTAGTCAAGACTTTCCAAGGAAACAGACTTTATCCTTCTTTATTGGTCAGCCTGACCTTCTCTTGGAATACAAGAATCCTGAGGACTCCAAAAGACTGGGTGGGGCTAATTTCTTCAGGGAAGTCTTTTCAGGTGTGGCCTAACCCCATGTAAGCACAAGGTGGTGTCAATTTCTTCAGAGATGTCTTTGACACTAAGTCCTAAACCCTCTAGACGTCAATGCTTGGCTTGAGGTAACTGGATTTGCAAACTCTTTTCATACTTCCCAAGAAACATTTCTATGCATCTGTATATTTACAAAGGCAGGCATAAGAAATCAGTACAAATATCATAGTCAGAAATTAAACTTAATTCTTAGAACAGTCAAGGTCAATGCTTATTAATCTTATCTACATCTTTACCTAAAACTACTGTTCCCACAAAAACATGGAATTAGGTCTCTGAAAGGCAGCAAAACGGATCCATGTTTTGGGTCAGACATTCTGACCTTTTTAACCATTGTCCCTGAACCGAACAGGCTCCAAGACACTCAAATGGCAGCCACCACCCCTGAGCTCAAGATATACATGAACAGTATCCATTTTATATAGGAACAACCAAAGACAGCATCCAAACAAAATAATCAAAATTTCTATCTGCCATACTGCTTCCAGAAAATAATTCAGTAAACTGCAAGGACATATCTGACTTCTGACTAGCCAAAGAAGTAACAGTAAGTACCACGAAACAAAAGTCAAACAAGCATCTACTTTCCATCTTATGATTTGTTCCTCTAGTACCCATTCCTAAGGTACCATAATGTGATAGTCCAGGCAGACTAGAGGAACAAATTTCATAGACACGCATATGGATATAAAGAAAAGGTTTATATACAAGAGGAACGGGACATTGAAAAAGTACCCCAGCCCAGTCCAGTTCTAAGTCATAAGTCCGAAATTAACCCATATGCCTGATATCAGTCTATAAAGTCTCCTTCTGACTCACGAAGTCACAGGTCAGTGGATGCAGAGTCCCGGTGCCAGCAGGGGTCCCCTCATGGCTCCTTATTTCCAGGGCTCAGGGTCCACCAACAGCATCCAGTAGAAGCAACTCATCGCTGGCAGGGGTCTCCCCATGGGTTCTCCAGTTTCAGAGGTATGGTTCCATCAGGGCAAGGCCATGTGACTTCTCCTCCGGGTTCTGCAGCAGCTCGGATGCTGTCACCTTGTCTTGTCCATAATTCCTTGTCTCTCAGAAATATTTTTTTGAACAGGAAATCTTAAAGGTAATCTTGAGAAGCAAAGTAAAATATTATAATGAAATGTGAAAAGTTACAGAGTTAGTAAACAAAGAAAGAAGGACACACTCAACATATCCTAACCTGAAAGAATTTTAAAATCTATGGAAAACTATTGGATGATGAAGGAAACATAAAAAAGGTGGAAAAAATAAAGTCCTGTACCAAAATTAACTAGTTGATATTGTACTATTTCAGCAATTACTCTATGATCAAGAACAGATAGTACTGAATAAAGAAGTTCAAGTTGCACCAAAAGCATTAGCCAAAAACAAAGCTCTAGAGATTGATGGATAATCAAATGAAATGTCTCAATAGACTGATGAAGCAGTGGAAGCACATATTCATCAATGGCAGGAAATTGGAAGATAGTTTGGTGACCCACTGACAAGTAGAGATTCATATTTGGAGTCATTCTTAAAAAAAGTGACCCAACAGAAGGCTCATATTGTTGAATAATATCATTGATATCACATGCAAATAAAATTTTGCTGAAGATCATTCAAAAGCAGTTGCAGCTATATGTCAACAGGTAGCCACCGGAACTTCAGATTGGATTGAAAAGAAGATATGAAACAAGGGACATCTTTGCTGATGTCAGATGGATCTTGACTCAAAGAGAAAACCAGAAATGTTTATTTGTGTTTTATTGTCTATGCCAAAGCACTTGACCATATGAATCATAACAAACTCTGGATAGCCTGGACAAAATTCAGAATCCTACAGCACTTCTTAGAGATCATTTTGAACTTGTCCACGGATCAAAAGACACTTGTAGGAACATAGCAAGGAGATAATACATGGTTTAAATACAGGAAGGTGTGTGTCAGTGTTGTGTCTTGTCACCATATTTATTCAATCTGTATACTGACTGGACAAATAATCAGGGGAGCTGATTTACACAAAGAAGAATGTAGCATCAGGCTTGGAAGAAGGTTGGCTAACAACTTGTGATATGCAGATGACAAAACCTTGCCTGCTGAAAGCCAGAAAGACTTGAAGAAGCACTTGCTGATGAAGATCAAGGATTGCATCTTTCAGTAAGGATCCCAATTCAATGTAAAGAAGACCCCAAATCCTCAAAATTAGACCAATAGGTAACATTATGATAAATGGAGAAACCATTGAAGTTTTCAAGGATTTTGTCTTGCTCAGATCCACAATAAATTCTTATGGAAGCAGCAGTTAAGAGAGAAAAGGAAGCACTGCATTAGGCAAATTTGCTGCACAAAACTTCCTTAAAATGTTGAAAAGTAAGGATGTTATCTTGAAGACTAAGGTGTGCCTGACCTAAGCCATGGTAACTTAAATTGCCTCACATGCATGTGAAAGTTGGACATTGTAAAAGGAAGACTCAATAAGAATGGATATATTTGAATTATGGTGCTAGAGAAGCATATTAAAAGTACTATGGACTGGCAATCTGTCAAAGAACAAACAAATCTGTCTGAGAAGAAGCACATACAGAATACTCCTTAAAGACACTGATGACAAGACTTCATCTTACATATTTGGACATGTGTTAGAAGAGACCAGTCCCTGGAGGAGGTTATAATTCTTGGAAAACAGAGAAGCAGTGATAACGCAGAAGTCCGTTAATAGGTATTGCTACAATGGCTGCCATAATGGGTTCAAACAGAAGATCAATTGTGAAGATGGTATAGGAATAGGCGGTGTTATGCTTTGTTGTAGTTAGGGTCTCCAAGAGTCATAACTTACTCCTTTGCATCGCATAACAACATTTATTGTGAATTCAGTTAAATTTTATAGAGTAGATTAAATTTTCCATTCAACAAGGCAAAAACATTTTTTAAAATCATTGATTGTGATTCCCACAATGGAACATACCAAGCCATCTTCTCTGTGTTTTCTTCTCTCATTTCTCCCTTCACTATTAATGCTTCTGAATTTCGTCTATATATAAATGCCGCCTTTTTTGTTCAAATGGTAGATTACTCTAAGAGACACATTCTCTAAATGTATGTAACTCTCTAGTGTTATTATCCCATTTATGGATCCATTTATGGACCTATGGCATCTATTGTTTAGCTGAGCTATGAGAATGAGTTCTTCAAGGCCTGAAAGGTAACTAAGAATCATGGGTAAGGTAAGCTAGAACCAAAAAGAGAACGTATGAGGATAAATTCTCAATGCTCACATTTAAAGATTATGAGAGGCAGATTCTGATGGAGGCAGGCTTTCACGCTCTTTAGTTTAAGTTGTATTCCATTCACATTGTCCCAACTAAAACTGTTCCCCACAATGCCCTCTATAATAACGCCAAGTTTAAGGTGCTGCCTGCAAGCACATGGTTGCTTGCTATACCCTTGAAAGTTAACTGCTTAAAGGCTATCTGCCATCAAAAGCAGTCAGGCCATCTAACCCTAATCCCACTTCCTTCTGATAAGGATCAGAAAGTGTTCCCCCGAAGAAGACCTCAGAGACCCCTAAGGTCACAAAAGTTCAGAGTCAACCAAGGTTAGGTAGCCATCTTAAATCTAAAACCCTCCATCTTGTTATGTATGTACCCCTAGCTCATCCCGTTCCTGTTGCATGAATGCCTGTAATACAACCCTTTCCTGTTACATACATCTATGACATGGCTTACATACCCGAGATTATATAAGCCTGTTAACAGAATACATTACCCAATCTTTGGCTCTGAACTGCATGGAAGAGGTGAGCCCTGGTTAGATATCTCTTTAATTTACCCTTTAATTACACAACAGCTTCTTAAGACCCATTGGTTTGGGGAGGGTAGTCTCTCACACATAGTCTTGAGGTTCTCACCAGTCTCTGACAGTCAACTTGTAAAGCCCCCCACCCCCAGCTTACATAATTTTAAGTTTGGTCACAATTTTCTTCTACTCTATCTTTGTGGTCTACTTTTACTGTGATCTCTTCCAGAGCAGATGGTAGTGGTAGCTGAGCACCATACACTTCTCGTGACTTGGTTGAGAAGATTAAGGTTGACACGGCCCCTTAGTCCATTTTACTAATGGTTTTCATGAATCTTTGCTGCTATCTTCCTTTCCACCTTTTCAGCCAGGTGACTGACTTTCCTGTTGTAGTCTGCTAATCCTGGGCTGTCCTTAACATAACTTATTTTTCAGCTCCAAACTCTAAGCAATCTATGGGCCAGATAGAATGTCTAGTTCAGCAATGAGAAGGATTAATGATCCCCTTGTTGTTGAGCCTATATTCTTGTCTGCATAGCAAATATATGCATAGCAAAGCATTTTCCATAATTGTATACACAATTAATGACATTGCTTCCTTTTATTATTTTGTGACACCACCACCACTCTCCACTTCTAACTTTTCCCATCACCGTGCTCATGTATTTTATTATAATTATCCTTTATCTAATTGGCATTTTAATTCACTTTTCAGTTTTTTCTTTTCATGAAATCCTCATAAATACACAACTAATTCTAATACTGATTATTATCTGTTATTTAATCCACCAAATACCTTTAAGTTCTGCTTTTCCTTTCTGATACTAACAGATGAATATTCCCGGCTAGCCAATGGATGGTGTACATGCTTACTATTTTTCTAAACGTTTCATTACTTCCTTCCTTTATGGATCAAATGCCCTATTTTATTATCAGTCTATTTGGATTTTGTTGGGTCCACCATGACTGAGAACATGTATGCCCATTTTACAAAGTGTCCAACCACTGCTGTGTATTAAATTATACTTGGCCACAATGCATTTTATCCTACTCTTTTATAGCAAAAATTTCATATAAATTAATGTTAAGAGAGAAAAAGTAGAGAAAAATATTGAGAAACAATGTCAGTGTTCTAAAATTATTTAAAATTGTCAATGAATCTGTGTAATAAACCATTATTTGATTAAAAATGAGAACTCTTCTAAATCTAGTATGTTAAAATCACTAAATTAAGAAAATTCAAATAAATTTTAAAAAAGGAAATATCAGACTAGACAAAACATCTTAATATAACTAATTGATTTTGAAGGTATTTGTCAGCCCAATTTTACAGATAAAGTGGTATTAGGTACACTATTAGATAAATAGTTGGAAGTGACATATGTGGTAGTTATAAAATAATTTGTCAATTTGAGAGGATTGAGAGTGAAGGGGTGGAGTCTAGCCTGTCAATCAAGTGATAGCCAATGAGGTCTCTGTGTGGACATAACCTTCTCCTGAGGATTCTGGGAGCTTCAGAATTCCTCCTTGGAAGTCTGTCTCTCTCTCTCTCTCTCTCTCTCTCTCTTCCCCCTGACTCCCTGTCAGACGACCCTGAAGACAAGCCACATGGAGACAGGCTGATGGCAACCAGAACCTCGGAGATGGAGAAGTCATGTGGTGGAGACTCCTGCCAGTGCTCAGATGCTTACACTGCCACTGTATTCACAAGACCTTCCACCCACTGCCTGCAATCTTCCTGAGCTTAGCATAATTTCATGTGTTTCCTGAGTCTGAAGAGGACTTTATAGATTGGTATCCGATATATGGACTAATATCAAACTTATGGATGTAATCTGGACAGGGCTGGGATGTTTTCTCTATATTCAATTGCTCTCGTATATGAAGCTCTTATACATACATATGATTCTCCCTGGATTTGTTTCCCTAGTCTATCTAGACTAACACAAGATATTTAACCCATTTTATGCAATATAGCTTTCTAATCCCGATATTAGGTTAACTTAGAAATTTGGGCTTCAAAATTAGCTAGATTAGTCAAATAGGCTGTCAATAATAAAATGCAATAATTGTAAGATTCCTTTATGTGCTGAGAGCTGTTTTAGTACATTGGGTAGTGCAAACATTCTAGAACTTAAGCTATAATGAAGGATTCTATGAATGATGAATGACGATCTATAATAAATGATGCAGTGACACATCAAAATAAAATGGAATAAATACACAATGTCCCTGCAACAACAAGAACTGGATGACATTCAACTATTGCAGGAGGTAACCTATAGCACAGAGCACTGGCACACTGAAAAAGAAGTCCACGTTTCAATAATGTATCTGTGAAAAGAAAACAGTAACAATTGATGGACTGACAACTGAAATGTTTCAAGAAATGACACAGTATTGGAAATGGGTGCTGAAATATGACATGAAATTTATGAGACTTACCTTGTCAACTCTCTAGAAGAGAGTTGTCTGTGTCCATTTCAAAGAAAAGTGATCCAAAAAGTCCATTTGTGTCCATTTCAAAGAAAAGTGATCAAACAGAATGTGGAAATTATTAAACAATGTCACAAACAAGGAAACGTGCTGCAGATAACTAAAAAACATTACAACAATAAATCAACAGGAAACCGTCAGAAATTCAAGCCAGATTCAAAAGAGGCCATGGAACAAGGGCTATCACTGTTGATATAAGATTGATTTGGACGGAGGGATAAGGGTATACCAGTTGACCCCAAATTAGAGACAAGGTGGATGAGAGAAGTTCAGTAGGGACTGACCAAGGGTAATGCAACAGAGAGAAAATACTGAAACCCAATGTAGGCTGAGTATGATAGTGGGACAAGAGGGAAGTAAAAGTAAATAGAGGAAAGAACTGGGGGTAAAGAGCATTTATAGAGGTTTAAATACAGGCAGGTACATAGGTGCATATGTCTATATGTGACAATGGAGGGAAATAGATCAACAAACTTATACATATAGGCTTAGTAGTAGAACAGCAGATGGGCATTGGACCTCCACTCAAGTACTTCCTAAATGCAAAAACACTTTGATCTATTAAATTGGCATTCCATGATGCTCACCTTCCCTACCCGATCATTGAAGACAAAAGTGTGCATAGACAATGGTGGTGAAGAAAGCTGATGGTACCTGGCTATCAAAAGATGCAGCATCTGGGGTCTTAAAGGTTTAAGTAAACAAACGGCCCTCCATCTCAGAAGCAACAAAGTCCACATGAATGAATCACACCAACGTGTGGACCATGAGTTGTCAAAGGGATCAGTTATCAGGGTTTAAGAACTAAAAACCACAACATTGTGTGCTCGCTTTTCTGACATGATCCCTGATGAAAAATGTGTGCATAAGCAAATGTGGTGAAGAAAGCTGATGGTGTCTGGCTATGAAGAGATATAACATCTGGGGTCTTAAAGGCTTGAGTAAACAATTGGCCATCCAGCTCAGAAGCAACAAAGCCCACATGGAAGAAACATACTAGCCTGTGTGACCACAAGGTATTGAAAGGATCCGGTGTTAGGCATCAAAGAACTAAAATTATATCATTATAAATAAGGGGGAGTACAGATTGGTGCCCCTAAGCCCATCAATAGCTGAAGCGATATCCTCTTACAGAAGGTTATACAGGGAGTAGATGAGCCAGTTAAAGTACAGTGTAGTAACAACGAAATATGCATCTTTCCTCCAGTTCTCAAATGCTTCCTCACACCCACTATCATGCTTTCGGTTCTACCAGACAAGCCTGACTAGTATAGGGGATGTACATTGGAGGCAGAAACATGGGGAACTTAGGATAGATATTCCCTCAGGATGAGTGATGGGAGTGGTGAGACTGGGAGGGTAGAAGGATGGTAGAGTAGAAAGGGGGAACTAATTTCAGGGATCTGCATATAACCCCCTCTCTCAGGCATGGCCAACAGGGAAGTGAGTGAAGGGACACATTGGACAGTGTACAATATGAAATAGCAATTTGTAATTTATTAAAGGTTCATGGGGGGTAGGAAGGAAGGGAAATATGGGGAACTGGAACTGGGGGCCTAAGTGGAGGGAGGATATTTTGAGAGTGATGATGGCAACAAGTGTGCAAATGAGATCTGCATGCAATTGATGTATGTATGGATCGTTAGGGTGTGTGTGTGAGTACCCATTAAAATGATACATTGAAAAAAGGGGGGTGAGGGTATAGCTTTTTTTTTAAGAGAGCTTATACCAGCGGTTCAAGTGGAAACTGTCTCGAAATGTATGTGGCAACATGTGTGGAAATGTGCTTGATACAGATGATGTACTGAATGTTATAATAGCTGTAAGAGCCTCCAATAAAATTATTTTTTAAAAAAAGATTGATTTGGGCTGAAAGAAGAGAATATCAGAAAGATATTTACCTGTGTTTCATTGACTATACATAGGCATTCAATTGTGTGGATCATATCAATTATGGATAGCCTTGAGAAGAAAGAGAATTTCAGAACACTCGATTGTGCTTATGCAGAATCTGTACATGGATCAAAGAGGGAGTGGTTAGAAGAGGGCAAGGGAAGATTGTGTGGTTTAAATCAGAAAGTGTGTGTTTTCTTTTATCATATTTATTTGAAATGTATGTTAAGCAAAATGTTCAAACAGTTGAACGCTATGAAGAAGAATGTAGCATCTGGATTGGAGGAGGATTCATTAACAATCTGTGTTACACAGAAAACTAGACCATGTTTGCTGACATAAAAGAGAACTTGCAGTGCTTGCTGATGAAGGTCACAGCCTTCAGTATGGATTACAACTCAACAAAAGAATTCAAAAATCTTCACAACTGGGCAAATGCATGACATTACAATAAAAGAAAAAATAATTGAATATGTCAAGGGTTTTATTTTAGCTCGATCCACAATTGACACACATGGATGTAGCAGTTAAGAAATCAAATAAATAATATATCACAATGGACAAATGTGCTTCAAAAGACCTTATAAAAATGTTCTTAAAAAGCTGGGGTATGGGCCACAGAAAGTGGGTAAAGGGAGACAACAGATAGTATAAGACATGACAAAATAATCATAATTTATAAATTATCAAGGGTTCATATAGTTGTGCAGTGGGGAATAAGGAGCAAAAATGGGAAGCTGATACCAAGGGTTCAAGTAGAAAGCAAATGTTTTGAGAATGATGATGGCAACAAATGTACGAATTTGCTTAACACAATGAATGTATGTATGGATTGTGATAAGAGTTGTACAATAAAGCACATTTGTCCAATGCAATACATTATTTATTTGATTTCTTAACTGCCACCTCCCATGGCTGTCAACTGTGGAGCTAACCAAAATAAAATCTTTGACATATTCAATGATTTTTAGAAATGTTTCAAAAGGAAACATCATATTCAGTAATCTTTTGAACTCTTCTGGATATTTTTGATAAAGGAATTAAGGTCAGTGGAAATCTGTTTCTTTGAAATTAACCTTATGTGTTCCCAAAAAAAGCCCTGCACTGCATTAAAGTACCTCAATAGTAGGGGCTCCTAACAAGCAGCAGTTCATTCTCACTCTGGGGAAATGTGGGAGCCATATTTGACCTCCTCTGGCTGTGGAAAGGAGGACTATCTAACTATCTAACTTCACATCCACTCAGGGCTGATTTCATGATACAGACGTCAGTTATACCTCCACTCTCTAAGCTGTACAGGTTTCATAATCAATAAAATTGTAGGGGTTTATAAGGATAGGTAAGGAGCCCTGGTGGCACACTAGTGGTAGTTGAAAACCATAATCAGTTCCATGGGAGAAAAAGAAGATTTTCAACATTCATAAAGATTTACAATCTTGGAAATCCTTATGCTTGAGTCTTTGGAGTTCCTAAGAATTAGAATTGACTCAGTGACAGGGAGTTTTTTATTTTGGTTTATAAAGAAAGTTCAGACTCTCTACCCTCAACAAGATGGTTTATAAAATGGTTGCAAGAATAGGTTCAAACATAAGAATAATTGTAAGAATAGCACAGTACCAGGCGGAGTTTTGCTTTGTTGGACGTATGGTTGCTGTGACTTGGAGCTAATTTGATCCCATCTAACACCAAGGGAAGTTAACAGGTTCCATGGCAGGATCTAAGAAAAGTAAACATATTTCCCTTTGTCTCCAGTGCCTCTCTAGTAGGCATGCCTCTCTCCCTTTTCTCAGCGTCTGGGGTACAATCCTTGTTGGCCCATCTGGCAAGTATTACATGGCTCTTTTACTGCTGGTAGAAACCAAAATGGCACTCTACTCTGCAAGCTACTCTCCTGCCTAAAGGTACTCAGCTTGATTTGTCCTCTGAGTTGGGAAGTCGGTGCTCTGTTTCATAGTCTCCATGTTGCTCTTGGTCTCATGGTTATGATGCTGCAGCCTTTGGTAGCTTTGTTGTTGTCACCACTTCACTCAGTGATCTCACAAGCAATTCACTGGTGGCTCTGATATTTTTCTCTATTCCTGTTTCTGAAGAGGCTCCCTTAAGACCCAGTGAAATGGTAAAGCTAAACAGTCCTGGAGTTAATGTCTTCTAGATCTTATTTGCATGCACTTACTCAGTTATTGAAGAGACTATGGACCAAGAAGCCATACCAAATAACTTTACTCTGTTCCAATGAGGATCTGTGTTAGTCTGGGTAGACTAGAGGAACAAATTTCAAAGACACACATATAGATATAAGGTTTATATACAAAAGGAATGTGACACTAAGAAGGTATCCCAATCCAGTCCAGTACAAAGTCATAAGTCCAATATTTACCCATTTGCCCAAAATCAGTCTACAAAGTCTCCTTCTGACTCATGAAGTCACAGGTCAGTGGGTGCAAAATTCTGGCGCTGGCAAGGGTCTCCCCATGACTCCTCACTTCCATGGCTCAGGTTCCATCAACAGCATGCCGTTCCAGCTTCAGAGGTCTGGTTCCATCAGGGCAAAGTCATGTGGTCTCTCCGCTGGCTCCTCCAGCTTCTCGGACGCTGCCAACTTGTCATTTCCATGACTCATTGCCTCTGAAACTAACTCCCAACAACTGGGGAAGATAGATAGCTTCTCATCTTCACGAGGAAAATATCGAGAAATTTCCCAGAAGTCTCAGGAGAAAGCCATGCCCACATAAAAGCCTCATTGGCTGCTCAATGGCTAGCTCCAGATTAACAGGCTAGACTCCACCCCTACATTTCAATCATAAAATTAACATAAGCATGGGAACTTTTATTGCTTAGTCTCAATATCCATTAATTTAATAGAAAGAGAATTTTGTCTGAATAAAATTGCCATTTAAAATTTAACAAATTTTGGGAAATCACATTAATTTTGCCTTTAAGCTATAACTTAGAATAGATAACATTTCACAAAGAGACTCTTTGCCATATGGAGGTCCTCGCTGTGCCCTTCCCAAACTGCTTTTACAGGCTTCTTCATCTATGAAGTTATTTTATAAATCCCCTGACTTTTGTAGCCAAAATATCTACATATGCTCACTAAATATTGTTTTGTTCACCAAACCTATTAAAATCCAAGTGGACAAATCTAAGCCCCTGCCCAAGAGTCCCCAAAGCACACTTAAGTGAGAAGCAAAGAAGGTACTGATGTTGTTAGTTTCATCAAGTTCTAATTCATATACCATAGAATTCAATAACAAAAAAAGAATTCAACAACAATCATATCAGGAAAGTTGTGCAATCATCACCACAACCAACTATGGATGTTTTTCTTCCTTCTTGCGTCTGTGGGCATGGACTCTCATTTCCTCCACCTTCCTTTTCTATGCTCCCAGGCGATTATTACTCCAGCTACTGACTTCATAAATTCACCAATTCTAACTTCCCTGTTGTGTTAGTCCAGGCAGACTAGAGAGACAAATCCATAGAATCTCCGATGTGCATAAGAAAGAGGATTTGAATATTGCTTTTGATCTCATGGTTAAGATGCAATTGAATATTGATAAAACATCTCAGCCCAGTTCAGATGAAGTCCATAAGTCCTGTATTAACCCATGTATCCAATCCCAATCTATAAATTCCTCTTTAGATTCATGAATCACGCAACAATGCTGAATGCAAGACAATCACAGGTCAGTGGGTAGAAATTCTTGGGAATCCAGTGGTGGTGTAAGCATCTCAGCGCTGGCAGGGGTCTTCCTTCCCGTGCTTTCTGCAACTCCAAGTTTCTCACAGCCATCTCCATATGGCTGTCAACAAGAATGTTTCACAGGTACTGAGCATGTGTCCCACCTCCAACAAGCTATTTATCTCCTTGACATTTCCAAATGAGATCATCAAGTTGTAACCTAATTGATAGGC
Organism: Nesogale talazaci; assembly: GCA_004026705.1. Lineage (NCBI taxonomy): Eukaryota > Metazoa > Chordata > Mammalia > Afrosoricida > Tenrecidae > Nesogale > Nesogale talazaci. Next base: position 226,344 of record PVJH01000529.1, on the reverse strand, counting down.
CAAACTCTGTCCCTTCTCAAATTGACAATATATTATGTAACGACCACACCTATTTCACAAATACAAAGCAAAGACAAAAAATGAGAAGGGATCCAGTAACAATGACCATACAAAACAGAAAAAGACCCCATCTAAAAGAAAGCAGAGAATATTAAAATTTTAGAATAAATTCAAAATGGGTACAAAGGGAGGTCTAATGACAAGATACAGCTCAGTACAACTGCTAAAATCTACTTTGCAATGTTCTTTGTCTGATTTCAGGGCTGTTTACATTCCATGTCTATGGACAGTGAGGATTCCCTGGGGACTCAAACCATGTAGGGACCCTGCAAATGCATTTGGGCCTTCTGTTAACATCCATAACATTCTTTTTCAGAAGTGAAGTAGACCTAGGAAGACAAAATTTATTTGCTTTAACTTGAAGTGGACAACAATTCACACCCACAATCATGTCTCATTTACTGAACCCATTTTCCTTTTCTCAAATTTGCGATCTTAAAATTTCCAAATGAATTTGGAAATACTTTATTATAATATGCTAGTGATTTGTGTGTTTCAGCTCTGGCAAAATTTTCTTAGAAGACAGAATCATTTTATCAAAGCATTTAACTTCTGTGGAATTTGAGCCTCTACTTAAATCTTACCTCAATTCAAGAAGAGTTAGTTCTAATAATGTGGCATTGTATGGTAGTTACCTTCCCAACACAGTCACTGAAGACAAAATGGGTGTTTAGGCAAATGTGATGAATAAAACTGATGGTGCCTAGCTATTAAACGACATAGTATCTTAAAAGCTTGAAGTTAAACAAGCAGCCATCTAGCAAGGAAGCAACAAAGGTCATGTGGGAGAAGCACAGAAGTCTGTGCTTGAGGTGTCAATATGAATAGGTATCAGAAGTTCAAAAATAAGCTATCAAATTGACACAAAGGAGTGTGGACAAAGTTGAGACCTAAAACCCATCTGTAAGATAATTGGGCAGGTACTCACAAAAGGGTAAGACAGAAGTGATGAAAAAATCTAGGGAGTGGTATAGCACTGATGAAACCATAATTATCCTCTAGCTGTTTAATATTTACTTCCCTTACTATTATGGTCTTTGTTTTACTTCATTAATCTTTGTAGACCTGTCTATGTTTGTTTGTGTAATTAAGAGCATTCAATGTATGAAAGTCAAGATAGATAACCCTTCAGAGATAATAATAGGAGCAATGGATCCCTGAGGGTATGGCAAGAGTGTGGGGATGTGGGGGTGTGGCGGATAGCAATGATAACTGTATAATCCCGCTTGAGGGGAACAAATAACAAAATTTTAGGTGAACAGATACATTGGATTGTGTAAGATATGGCAAGATATATAATATAATAATGAATGTTCATGGTGATCAGGGGGGAGAAGAAATAGATAAAGAGAATCTGATAACAAAAAGTTTAAGAAGTAAATGTTTTGAAACTGATGGTCATAGCAATTTTTCAATTATGCTTGATCTAACTGAATTATGGATTATTATAATATCTTAAGAGCTCTCAATAAAGTTAATAATAATAAAATTTAACTGCTGTTGGACATGAAGTTTCTAGAGAAACTTAAAATTAGATTAATAGCCATAGAAATTATTTCTATTGACCCAAAGAGAAAAGAAATCAGTGTAGCCTCCCATTTGCTTCAAACAAAGAAGTAATGGAGGGGATTTGGGGACTAAATGCCTATTGCCAAGCTTGCATTCCTAACTTTTCTCTCATGGCTCAGCATATAAAAATATTTGAATATCTCTGAGTCTGATCCATTTTATCTTATCCCAGAAGAGCAAAGAATGCAAGCAAAACTAAAAGAAGCTTTGACTATCTTATCAAACTTAATTATCATTTGACATGACTTTATTTGTCCATAAAGTTTCTGGTAATGCAATAGGTGTTCTTCCATAGAAACATAGAGACCAAAATAGTACACTACTTATTGTACCTTGCTTCTGGACCCTGTAGTTATAACTCACCCCCCTTTGTCTCAGGGCAATAATTGCTACTTCAAAGTTGGGTGAAACTACTTAAGATAGCCATCATCAGTTTGTCATATTATGGTGGTCTTATATGTGGCTATGATGCTGGATGCTATGCCACCAATCTTTCAATCACTGGGAGGGTCACTGATAGTGGGTAGGCTTCAACAGAGCTTCTAGATGAAGGTAGACCAGAAAGAAAGAAATTGCAATCTATTTCTGAAAATGTAGTCCCTGAGAATCTTATGAACGGGGATGAGACAGGCTGCCCTTCCTCACTGCTGTGACTCAATACTTTGCTGGAGGTCTTAACCAAAGCTGGAAGGTAATAAAGGAAATTCATGGCATCTGAATTGACAAAGAAGAATTAAAACAACCTCTTTGCAGATGACATGTTTCTGTACATACGAAATAGAAAAACTCAACAAGGAAATTGCAAGAACTTTTTGAAAGATTCGGTCAAATGGTACAATACAAGATTAAAATACAAAAAGCAGTCAGATTCCTTTGGATTAACAAAGAGAACCCAGAAAAGGAAATCAAAAAGAAAATATTATTTGCAATTGATTCCCAAAAGATGAAATAATTTAGAATAGATCAAACTAAATAGAATAATAAAAATAAATCTACAGAACACTACAATAAACCTACATAAAGAGGGGTATATGCCATGGAGATACAGACTAACAACATTATGAAAATGACAATTCTATCCAAAGTGATCTACAGGCATAATGCCATTCCAATCCAGATTCCAACACTGTTCTTTAAAGTGATGGAAATTTTAATCACCAATTATATATATATATATATATATATATATGTGTGTGTGTGTGTGTGTGTGTATATATATATATAGCTAAACAGAACACCCATAAAGAGAACTAAAATCAGAAGTCTCTAACTCTCTGAAATGAAAACCTGCAACATAGGTAGTCAAAATAGCCCAGTATTGGTATAGTGGCAGACACATAGACAATGGAACGGGACTGAGAACCTAAGAGAAAATTCATCTACCAATGGACATGTGATCTTTGGCAAAGCTCTGAAAGCATTGAATGTGGAAGAGACCATATCTTTAATAAATTTATGGTGACAAACTGGATATTCATCTGCAGAAAAATGAAACATGACACATATCACACTATATACAAAAATGAGCTAAAAGCACAAAGACCTAAGGTAAGCCCTAAAACTATAAAGAATATCATTGAAAACTAGGTACAAATTTACAGCCCTTAATACATGGCATAAATATGCTACCAAACATAGGTGGAAACACTCAAGTAGAAAAAAGACAAACTAGATGACTACTACTTTCTAAAATTAAGTAATTAAGTACATCAAAAGATTTCACCAAAATTGCTGCAAGAAAACTCATAGACTGGCAAAATTTGGGGCACTACCATATCAGACAATAGACTAATCTTGAAAATATACAGAAAACTACAACACCTTTACAATAGAAAGACAAATAATACAATGGATAAATGAGCAGAAGACATGAATGGACACTTTATGATAAACAGGCAAAAACATTTAAAAAATGTTCGCAATCATTATCCATCAAATCAACGTCAGCAAGTTGATTGTGACTTACAGAGATACTACAGAACTAGACTAAAGCACTTTCTCTTAATGTGCAAATCTTTATGGGCTTAGACAGTTTTATTTTTCTACTGTGAAGCAACAGGTAAGTTTGACCCATCCACCTTGTAGACAGATGCTTAATCCACTATACTCCCAGGTCTCCTTTTCACCAGCCATTAAAGAGAAGCAAATCAAAACAAGAGTGAGTTATCATCTTACCCAACATTAATAGAAAATGTTGAAACAAAAGGAGAGGTTGTGGAGAAACTGGAACTCTAAAACATTGAACCTGGGTCTGTAAAATGAGACAAGTACTTTGGAAAATGATTTGATGCTTTTTTTTAAGAAGTTGGAAATGGAAATAACATATGATTCAGTAAGCCCAATCAATACCTGATATACACCCTGGAGAAATAAGGACTGTGACAAAAATAGAGGTATGGCCATCCATATTCATGTAAATGCTATTTACAGTAGCAAAAGTATGTCAATCACAAAGGGACAATACTATATGAGACTACTAATATGAAAAGTCTAGAAATGGTTTTTACTCTAAGAGACCCTTTGATAGTTTGAAAGAGGGGGAGGGAAGGCAAGATGAATCACTGGAAAAGAGAGCCATATACACTTGGGTGAGGGAAAGAAGGTTAGCTATGACAAGAACAACTTACTGGTCTACTTCCTAAAATATATAAGTATTTATAATTATTAAAAATGAAAAAAAACTACCACAAGACACCCCCTACCCCAAATGTATTAATAGGAATGGAACATTTCTGGCATAGTACCAAAGAAGGCTCCCTCAGGTTAGAAGTCATGCAAAATATAACCAGGGGAGAGCAGCTTTCACCTTTTGCCAGAAATTGAAATTATTACTTATCATAATTTTAAAGCTTAAAAGGACTAATAGTTAGCCTTTAAAAATAGTTTTATTTTACTAACCTTTGTTCATTTCACAGTAACTTAGGAAAAGAACAACAGGTTTCATAATTATTATTTTTCTCTTTACTAGCTTACTATAAACTTTTCATTTTTTGTGGCTTGCTTTTATACCGAAAGCTATCTCACTGGGAATTCATATACCAGCAGGGTCCCCCAGAGTGAACAGTGTTCAGTAGAGCTTCCAAACTAATAACAGACTACAAAGAAAGAATGAGCAGTCCGCTCCAGAGAAATTGGCTACTAAAAATCTTATGAACAAGAACAAAACATTGTCAGATACTGAAAGTCTAATGAATAGAAGTAGAACATTGCTAGAGAAAATGTCGGAAGATGAGCCGCTCTGCTAGGAAGGGACCTATATATGACTGAGTAAAAGCTGCTTTCTCAAAGGAGAGTGGACTATAATGACTTAGATAGAGTAAAACCTTCAGAAGCAAAGCTTTGCTTTGAGGACCTGTGTTTTACATCGAGCATGACTCAAAGTGAGAAGAAATCACTGCAAAAAACAACTAATAATCACAACTTGTACAAAGTATGAATCTAGGACAGTTGAAAGTTGTCAAAAAAGAAATGGAACACATAAAGATTGATATTCTAAACATTATTGTGCTGAAATGGTCTGGTAATGGCCATATTGAATCAGAAAATCATGTGGTTTACTATGCTGAAAATGACCTAATCAAAAGGAATGATGACACACCCTTAGACAAAAAGAAAAGCTCAAGACTTATCTTGAAATATCATGTTGTCTGTGATATTATCTACTGAAATTACAAGAAAATCTAATCAACACAATTATTATTCAAATTTATCACCAATCACTAAAACTAGTGATGAGGAAATTGAATATTTCTACCAATACCTTTAGTCAGAAAATGTTCAAACATGCAATCAAGATGTATTGACAATAATTAGTGATTGGAATAAAAATTATGGAAACGAAGAGAAAGGAATAGCAGTTGGAATGTATGGGTGTGGTGATAGAAACAAAGCTGAAGTTTGCATGATAGAATTTCTCAAGACCAATGACTTGTTTGCACAAATACCTTTATCTAACAACATGAACAGTGAATAAACCCATGGATTTCCACAGATGCAATTCATAGAAAACAGATTGACTACCTCTGGGGAAGAAGAGAATATCAGCAGCTAAAACCAGGCCAGGGGTTGACTGCTGAACAGATCATCTGCTGCTCTATGTAAGTTAAGGTGGAAGAGAAGAAAATTAAAAAACTGCATGAGGGCCAAATACAACCTTGAGTCTATACGATTTGAATTTCGAGACTATCTCAAGAACACATTTGACGAATTGAACACTTCATGACGAAATATCTGAGAAGCTGTTGTAGGACACCAAGAAAATTACAGGTCATTAAAAAGATAAGAGAGAAATAAAGATTCCAAGTTGAAGTCAGAAGAGATTCTGAAATTTGCTTTTAATTATAGAGTAGCTACAGCAAATGACAGCCTAAAATATTAGAATGAAATGTGCAAATACACAGAAAACCAAGAAGAAAGAACACAGGCAACATAACATAAATGGAAGGAACTCAAGAAAATATTCAAATCATGAATTGCAATTGTGAAAGATTCTCTGAGAAAAATACTGAATGTTGCAGGAAGCATCAAAAGAAGATGGGCAGAATACACAGCATTACTGTACCAATGTAAGCTGAGGCAGTCACTGATCTGTGTCAATTTCAGCACTGGGAGTGTAGGAGTGGAGTCTAGCCTACCAATATGGAGATAGCCAATGAAACCTCTGTGTGGACCTGACTTTCTCCTTTGAATTCTGGGAAGTCTTGCTATATTTTCCTCGTGGAGATGAGAGACCATCAGCTCAGTCTCTTGGAGATGCTCTCCTGACCAGACACAAAACTCAGTCCCTTGGGATGCTTGACTGACAAGGCAAGATGGCATCATGCTGATAGACGGTGAGTCCTGGAGGAGTGAGAGGAGAAGCCACATGGGCTTACCCAGATGGAACCAGACCTCTGGAGCCAGAGAAGCCACATGGAAACTCTTGCCAGTGCTAGGATGCTTGGGAGGCCATGGAGACCCCTGCCAGTGCTGAGATGCTTCTACCGTCACTGGATACACGAGACTCTGTACCCACTGGCCTGTCATTGTCCTGGCATCATTGCACATGTTTCATGAATCTGAAAAGGATTAATTGATTGGCATCAGACAGATGGGCTAATATTGGACTTGTGAACTTGGATTGGACTGGGTTGGGATTCCTCTTGTATATAAACCTCTCCTTTATATACATATGCATGTTTATGAATTTCTTTCTCTAGTCTACCCAGACTAACACATAAGCTGGGCCAGTAATCAGAGACTGGAATATACAAAGAGGGATGAAACATCAGGTTTGGAGGAAGGCCTATTAATAACCTGTGATATGCTAATGACAAAACCTTACTTGCTAAAAGTGAGAAGGACTTGAAGCATTTGCTGATAAAGATTGTTATATTAGAGTTCATTACATGTTTTGTGCATTGCATTTCTCACAGCCACAACTGATTCTTACGATGGTTAGCCACACAATGAATCATTTAAGGAGAAACTAAATTTCCTAAAGAGAGTAAAGTTTAGTCTAATAATGTCATCAGACTATTAGGAATTATATATTTTAGAATGCCAGTTATTCCTCAAGTTTGACCTTGTTTTCAACACCTTCTCATATGGAAAGCAACTTACCCTAAAGATGAGACCCAAGTCTATAGCCATGTAACACCTCTTCGTACCTGACAATCTGTCAAAACTGAGATGGTTCGGAGTATTGTAAAAGCTCAAATACCGAAGTAATTTCTGGAATACTAAATTTTTGCAGAAGATGAATAACTCCTTTGTGGGTGATCTGTGCTTCTTAATTGTGGTGTGATCACAAAATGGGAGACTGCATAAGTGAACCCCAAAGACTGAGACACTGGCATAATTGAAAAGGCTCCAGAATAAATTAAATTTCGCTTTTAATCAAATGGTAACTTTATCAATAACTCTCCTTTCATTGTTCATAAGAAACAATACAGCCTTTTATAAAAGTTCCCAGAAGGAATAGGAATCAAGATTTTAGCTTGTACATAAAATATTTGTTAAAAGATATTTGTCAAGTGTCTTCATAGCTTGATCCAAGAATGCCTTGCTCATATATCCCAGGAGTTAATAGAAATTAGAGGGCTGAGACAGACTACAAGTTAACAATCTGTTTTTTAATTTTTTACCATGTATTCCTTCATGCATATGAACATATCACCATTTGTTTACACCACCTGATAATAAACCCTGATCTCATTTTGCAATTTGGAATATTATTGTACTCTGTGTTTACATGTGTGTTAGTAATGTGCTCTCTGACTCACAAGTTTCTTTATATTTCAATAAAACTTTGTCTTTTATCTCGTATCTTAAGCTGAATGATCTAGAAAAGTCAGTAAAACTTACAAATATACCGGTGAGGCTTAGTTGTGAGTCTATGTGTGAATGTCGACAGAGAGAGTGAGAGAGAGAACAAGAGAATGAGAGAGAATGAGAATTATCTCAAGGAAATGGCTCATGCTGCTGTAAAGATGGGCCCCTTCAGCCACCTCCCTACCCCCAGGAGAGTGTGCTTTGGAGGATAACACTGAAGCTGCAGCTTGGGAAGGGAGACATGCCTGACAAGAGCACATGAGAATAAATGAAGGGGGAGGAAGAGAGAATGGAGTGCATACTGGTCCACTGAGCTTTCAGGACAGTATTCCCACTCAGAACAGCCAATGCACAGAGAGGACCATATGGCTGGCCCCACTGTAAAACATGGCTTCTCTTGCTGATCCAAAGCCCTTAGGGGTCAGCAACAGAGAAACAGGGTCAGGATTGTAACCTTTTTTACCCAGCCAAAACATGGCAGAGCAATAACCATGTGCAACAGAGCATGGAGTTCCCAATGGAGTGCCAAGGATATACTTTGGGGCCAGAATGCCACACCCCATCCGACTCAGCTGGGGACACACCTGGAGGTCAACAAACAGACCTTGAACTATTTACATGTTTTTATATTGCTATTGTTTTTATTTTTTTACATATATTTACACACGACATTGGGGTTTTTTGGTTGTTATCATTGTTTTATTTTTTTTTGTTTGTTTCATCTTAGGATGCCTTTTTTTGTACATAGTTATCACTGCAGGTCTATCCAGATAAAATAGGCTGGATGAATAGTCTGGAGGCAAAAATGATGGGACTGATGGTTCTGGGGGGGATATGGGAGAAGGGGAGGAGGGGGGAAGGAGGGAGTGTTAACCAGCCCAGGGATAAGCAAACAACAAGTGATTCAAATCAGTGACAAGATGAATGTGAGTCTGACAGGGATTGACCAAGAGTAATGTAGCAGAGAGAAAATACTGAAATTCAAGTGGAGGCTGAGCATGATAGTGGGACAAGAGGAAAGTAAAAGGAAATAGAGGAAAGAACTGGGGGGTAAAGGGCATTTATAGAGGTCCAAATACAGGCATGTACATAGGTGAATATATGCTATATATGATTTATATATGATAATGGGGAAATAGATTGTTTATACTTAGAGGGTTAGTATTAGGATAGCAGATGGACATTGGACCTCCACTCAAGTACTTCCTCAGTGCAAAAACATTTTGTTCTATTAAATTGGCATTCCATGATGATCACCTTCCCGACATGATCACTGAAGACAAATGTGTGCATAAGCAAATGTGTTGAAGAAAGCTGATGGTGCTCAACTACCAAAATATGTAGCATCTGGGGTTTTAAAGGCTTGAAAGTAAACAAGAAGCCATCTAGCTCGGAAGCAACAAAACCCACATGGAAGAAGCACACCAGCTTGAGATACCACTAGGTGTCAAAAGTGTCAAAGGTGTCAATTATTAAGCTCCAAGAATTAAAAATCATAACATTGGGTGCTCACCCCACTAATATTATCACTGAAGACAAATGTGTGCATAAGCAAATGTGGTGAAGAAAGCTGATGGTGCCTGGCGATCAAAAGATATAGTGTCTGGGGTCTTAAAGGCTTGGAAGTAAATAAGTGGCCAACTAGCTCAGAAGCAACAAAGCCCACATGGAAGCAGCACACCAGCCTATGTGACCATGAGGTGTTGAAGGGATCTGGTATCAGGCATCAAAGAACTAAAAGTTATATCCTTATAAAGGAAGGAGAGTACAGATTGGGGACTCAAAGCCCATCAATAGGTGAAGAAACATCCCCGTAGAGAGGGGTTGCAAGGAGAAGATTAGCCAGTTAAGGTACTGTGTAGTAATAATGAAATATGCAACTTTCCTCTAGTTCTCAAATGCTTCCTCCCACTGACTATCATGATCTCAATTCTACCTGACAAATCCAGCTAAACTAGGGAATGTACACTGGAGTTGGAAACATGGGGAATTTAGGATAGATGATCCCTTCAGGACCAGTGGCAGGAGTGGTGATACCGGGAGGGTGGAGGGATTGTGGAATAGAAAGGGGAACCAATTTCAGGGATCTACCTCCTCTCTTGGGTACAGACAACAGGGAAGTGAGTGAAGGAACACGCTGGATAGTGTACCATATGAAAAAGTAATAACAATTTGTAAATTATTAAGGGTTCATGGGGGAGGGGTGTGTGGAGGGAGGGAGAATATTGGGAGCTGGTACTGGGGGCCTAAGTGGAGGGAGGATGTTTTGAAAGTGATGATAGTAGCAAGTGTGCAAATGTGGTCTGCATACAATTGATATATGTATGGATCATGATGGGAGTTGTATGAGACCCCAATAAAATGATTTATTTTTTTAAAAAGGCTGCAGAAGCTAATGACTCACAGGATCGGTACTTAATATAGAAGACACTGATTCAAGTCCAAAGTTCGATGATGGTGAGCCAAAAGCAGGATCTAAATTCAGTAGATATCAGCAGAGCTTTGCTGGAATGTTCATATATATTGGAAGCAGGCCATACCCCTGAGGAAATCCCTTGTCAATCGACAGAGTGCGCACAGCGTATCTCATCATGGACATGGCTACATTATATCAGATGTCATCATGGGGAGTGACTACATTATAACTGTGGAACTACTGTGGGTCACAGCCCAGCCAGGGTGGCACACAACTTTATCCATCACAACTTCTAATAGAGCACAAAACTGGTGTTTAAGTATAAAGAATGCTTAGCGTACATGTTTGGTTCATATTTCTTTCATTCCTAGACTATTTTTCTTTCATGGACTTGCCATTAGTAGGTACTATTTCTTTTGGTACTTTGTGATCTGCATTTTTTCCATCTAGCAGCTTCCTCTTGCCTATGTATATTTTCCCTTTGCATAACCACACCCACTTGACCCTCAGGCACTTCTTTTTTTTGGGGGGGGGGGGAGGGCATCACTGGACCCTCAGGCACTTCTATCCAGTTCGTTCTCAACATTCATTTCCCTTGCAAAGCTTTCCAGTGAAACATTGAGGAAACAGCATGGAGACCACATCTCACTTCCCCGATTGTCAGTAGAGAGAAGGAGAAGCCATGTCCACCGCACAGCCCAAAGCTGATTGCCAGAGGTCAGGTATGCCTCTATCTTCCATCCTTCATCTACCCTATTTTAACGCCAACATTCCGCCCACGGCATTGTACTTCTCTGGTTGGGTTTGATAATCCATTGAATCCATGGCCACAAGAGTTTGTAAGGGAAACTAACAAAGTACCACAAGTTGGGGTGATGACACATACACTAAGGAGACAGTCAGCAGCAGTGCCTCCTTCAGCCAGCGGCCAAGTCTTCTCTGGACCTCAGCCTCTCACTACCTGGGTCCTTGGCCTTTACTTTGTTCCATGGACCAAGAATTCCCCCAGTGCTCGGCATCACTGCCTCACAGTCTGAAAGTCTTATGGCCTCTGCTCTGTGTTTTGGCTCTTCTGCTCTGGTGCTTCTGCACGTGGTGTGGCGGGACCTCTACTGCCTCTGTCACTTCAGTCAGGGATCTCAAAAGTCTTCCCCAAATGCTCCACTAGTGGCTCTTCTTCCTGAGGGTTCCAGGAAATCTCGCTGTTCTTTCTGAGAGGCCTCTCTTATGCACGGAAATGGCAACCCAAACTGACAATTCTCTATTAGTGCTTCCCTATCTGCATAGTATTACACAAATATTAGGTGTGAGTTATGGAGACAGACTAGAAGAGCCATGTTGAGACATTGTCCTCAACCACAAACATTCTTTTACTCTGGTTATGCTATCAACATAAGCTCAGCAGTTTTTTTGATTCAATCTATTGAAATAACTCATCAGTTATATTCTAAAATCCATTTTATAATTGAATTCTGCTGGAATGCTTTTTCTTGTCAAATTCTGACATCCCTGTTCACCTGTTACACTAACCTCCTTATGGTTTTGGTACCTAGGACTCCTTCTGCTTATTGTGCTTATATAAACCCTTCATTCATCTGTCCCCAAGTGTCTAAGTCATTCCTTCTTCGGCAGCAGATCCATCTGTATCCCAGATGTCTTGTCCATCTGTGAATCCAGTAGCCAAGTCTCCCTGTCCCTCTTATATCTTATATCTTTTCCCTAAGTGACTTTCTCATCTCATATGATGCTATTCCATCCCACATGTCCCCTTTCTCAATCTAACAGAAAAAAACTTTGACAGACGATATATTTTTGCAATCTCTCCACGTTTTCTCTGTAGACCACAGGCATGGCTGCTGGATGGGGCTATGCAAGGAGGACTGTATACCTAATACCAGTCAGGAGGAAAAATACTGAGCCCCTTATCTCAGAATTTAGATGAACACATTTGTTTTTTTTTTCTTACAAAATATCTATTTATCCCATTTTAAAAATGAATTTACAGGTTTATGAGGACAAAAGGATGTGAGACAGTATAAACACTGCAAGTAAGAGTCTTACAGAAGAATCACTTTCAGGTAGTTTTTTACTCCATTTTTCTACTAATGTTTCAAAACCCCCCTCCTCTAAGCCATTAGGAGCTTATAACAAGGGCTCTAGCAGAAAGAAAATGCTTTGGAAATGATGGCAACAAGTGTACCAATGTGCTTGACACAATGGATGGATAGGTTGTGATAAGAGTTGTACGAGTCCCGAATAAAATAATTAAAAAAAAAAAGTGGGAGACACTTCCCTCCTGGCGGATAGTCAGCTCAATGATTATATTGAATAAATCTTCTCTAGGTTTGGTGTCCTTCAGTCACACACAGAACAGGAGTGGGGTGAAGAACAGACTGGTCAAGCCCAATTCCCATCACAGTCAGGGCCCATGGTTTGCAACCTGCCCACACCAGCATCTCCTGGGAGACAGTGGATTGCCACTGCTGCATCACCAACCTGTTGCCAAGGAAACAAGAGAGAGCAAAAAAAAAAATCCTCAATGACATTCAATTTCAAGGCAGTCAAGACATCCCTGAAAAGAATTTCAGCAGTCCTGTGAAAGAAACAGAAATCAGTTTCTAATTATAAATTCAAAACCATTTCCTCTTACATCGGGTTATGTTGTCTGCTAGATCACAGTCTTCCAGTCATTTTCTGTTTACCAAGACAGAGATGTCAGAAGAGCGAGAGCTTTCCTGGAAGGGAGAAAGGCAAAGGGGAAGAAAAGGAAGCAAAGGGGGAAATAAGCTGCAAAAACAGAATGAGTAATAATGCGGTGGTTAAAAGGAGGAAGGGGCTGCTCAGGCAAGTGCCATCCGAAATCCTAGCCCATCTGAGTCGGGCTCGCCTGTTTCCATTTCTATCAGTCCGGTATTCAAGGTGTGATACGGGTATTTTTGTGGAGCACAGTGGTGAGCATTTGGAAACACATACATATAACAGAGAGCATGAGACCGGGTGCAGCATGTGGGTGTTTCCTGTTGGATTCAGGTAAAGGGCAGGACTGCTGAGTCACTGCTCTGCAGGAGCGCTTTCGCTTTCCACCCCACTCGACAGAAAATGTTTTCGAATCCTCCGCATTTATTTACGTAGCACAGGTAACATTCCAGGGCGCCGGCATTTAGCTGCAGTGTCAGATGGAAGAACAGGATGTTGCGCACCATACGCTAGTGGGTCTCTCCGTGTGGGAAACAATGGCTTTGATAACCTGCCCTGACTTACCCATTGGCTGCTCTTTCATGATCTACTTTGGGATTCCAATCAGCTCCTTTCTCTTCCGTGGTCCCTATCTATGCTGGCCAGCTTTCTACCCCTGGCTTTTCTTCCCTGTGGAATGTCAGGTTCTGCCACGGATCCACCATCCTCTGCATAAAGGATTGATGAAACGCCCACGCCCAGCAATGTGCTTGCTTTCACGCGTAATACACACCACACAGATTCTGAATCAGTGTGTGGATTTGCTCTTCAATATGTTTTCAGGTGATACCAAGATTCTGAGGCCACCGTCTGATTCCCTCAAGGCAGTGGCTGATTCAGATGACGGTCTAGCACAGTGTCTGGCAGGTACTGAGCACATCTTGTGAAAAAAAAAAAAAAAAAAAGAACTGTTTTCCCCATCCTCCCGGGAAAGGACTTTCAAAGCTTTCCATGATGTCAGGTCTGACCGCACTCTGGATTTACATCTTGTGGAAGAGACTGCCTAACTCTTTGCCACATCTATTTCCAACTCATCCCAGACACAAGCATGGCTCCATTTCCCAGCTTCCTTTGAAGGTAAACCTGGTCTTATGACTGAGCTACAACCAATGGGAAGGAAGCATTCCTGCTTGACCACTAATGCCTAGGCTTGGGAGATGATCCAGATTCCTGAGCCCGCCCCTCCACCTTGAAGGAGGATCCAGCCACTAATCAGTGTCACCCATTTTAGATTGTATATAACTAAGAAACATTTATTATACTTGAACTATTATGCAACTAGATGAGCTTAATTCTACATCTCGCAGTTTTTTTCACATGCTTTTAAATTTATGTCTCTCACAAAATATGACTTTTCAACAGTATGTAAGGTTTTTTTCGGTATCACACTACTTACTGTCCCATTTAAAAAGAGAAATGCAAAAAGAATTGCACTATGTTAAAGAGAGTTGATTGTCTTTCTTTGGGGCACCAAGACAAGATACTGCTATGGTGGCTTCTTCATCTGAATGGCATATGTGACCTTTCCATGGCAGATTTAATTTCCATGAAATATCTGATTGTACAGAATGAGAAGAAAATATAAGATGAGTTTAGGGGAAATGAATAAACACTTAAATGAAGGTAAATGAGCAATGCAAAACTGTTTGGAAAATAGTGCCCTAGAGCAGACACATTGTTTAAGGGGGAAATAGGTGTGCATTCAAGAGTGAGTTTAAAAGTATTGCTATAAAGTCATAGAAATCTTCATTTAACAAAAGCAGGGAAATAAAAAATAATTTTTTGACATATTCTCCATCTAGGTCCTCTATATTTTCTATTGACATACCATCACTAATAGCCAATCATCTGAACATACAGAATTAGTATGGATCAATCTAATTCAGTCTCAATATCAGGTCTGATGATCATACAGCCATACATGTAAGCATAAAGCCCAGAGAGATGACATCTAAAGACAAACTACTGGTGTTACCCCATCCCCCTAAATATGTCTGACTATTAGTATGACTATTAAATACTGGCATTAATTCTGGGAGATACTGTTTAGAAAGATGATCAATGAGGATGACTATTTCTGATTTTTGGTAAACAAAAACCACTTTTAGTGCTTGGGAATGTGTGAAAGATCAGATCATTATTCATCTTTTTAAAAAATCTGTGTTAGTCCTGCTATAGTGAATGAAAGTATGTCAAACTGACTGAAATGAATAAACAAGTCTTGGAATCTAGGGGACGTTAAGTGTTAATGTTTACCTATCATCATACTACAAAATAGTCAACATTTTAGAAATATATCTTGTTTCTCAGCTATTCTGGTGCAAAGGTCTGTAGCACACCACACCCGGCATTTAAAGAAATGCATATATTAGCTATCATTTGATCACCTCTAACATCTTTTCTGAAAATAGCCTTTTGTAATTAGGGTCACTATCTTTATCCTAAATATTTTAAAATGCTAATTGGCAAACTCTATGCTAAGCAAAGCATGGATAAGGTAGTTAATCATAGGGTTTACTGATTATTAAGCAGTGCTATGCCACAGATAGAAGTCTAAGGGCTCAATTCAGTTGTGAAAGGAACTGATTTTTCATTTGTTGTTACTGCAGTAGATGCCATAGTAATCATCCTTATTGCTGCCATTCTGTAGGAAGGCATCCATTTTAGAAGTCCTGAGTACATTTGCAGAATACATAATCAAATTTGCTCTACCTATTTGCACACATCATCGAGCACTTTGTATCTATTCAGGTAATGCTTTGATATTGAATTTCGTTCCTGCAACTTAACACCAACGTGCAAATACACCATGATAATAGCTGAATATCTGAACTGAGCTTAAGGATTATTGGCCAGAATATGCTTTAGGAGATGTGTAAACAAGGCAGGGGGTGGTGTCTGACTTCCTGTGACTTCCTAAGGAAGAGGAATCAAGCTCATCAGTCCAAGGTCAATTCCAATGCAGTGAAGGTCAGCTCTGCCTCCACCCTCATTCCTCCTCTGCTAATTTCAACACCCACTCCCCTACAGCCTTTTCTACTTCAACGCTGCCTTCAGTAATCCACTGCACTGGTCACACAGAACTCATGGATGATATTTACAATTGTGAGGTTGAACAGGAAAATAATAGGTTAAAATTCAGGATCAGAAATGTTTGAGAAATAGTTCTTGGGTCAGGACTACCTAGGCAGATCTCACTCTCTCCCTCAGGCCTGTGGCCTGGTCTGTGCTTTCCTCAGGTAATGCATCGCAGCCTGTTTAGAACGGTTGATAATACCCAAGGGAAACTTCACTCTACCTCAAGTCTCAGTCTAAAGAGGCTCAAGTCTTGTTTTATGGATATGCAAACTCAGCTTTCCCAAGGAAGTGCCTAAATAAAGTGACCAGATTTTAAGAGGGACACCATTGACCAGGGTGGGGTGGGGTTCTTGATGAAAAATTTCGTCTATATGGAATAACAAAAATTTTCATAGAATGTAAAAATAGTATTATAATATATATATTTTAAAATGTCACAGGACATTGTTAAATTGTTAAAAAGCGGGATGCCTGGTCAATTTAGGCCCGAGAACCACCCTACTCTGCAAGCAAGCCTCTTTCCAAAGGCATTCAACTTTTTTTTTTTTTCCCAAGATGCCTCCCACTTTGTCTCAGGCTTTACTTCTGCTGCAAATATTCCTCTGATTTCACTGGTTTCTGTCTCCTGGGTCTAGAAGATCCAGCATGCAGAGACCTCAGGGTCCTAAAGATGCACTCCAATTTTTGCTCTTCTTTCTTGATGATCTACCCTCCTGCTACTGTGATGGCTTATTTTATGTACAAAAAGGTGACAAAAATCAATGAATTCTTCAGTTAAGAGTTCCATGTTTTTGCAATCACAATTAACCTAGTTAACCATCACTGACACATGAATCATATGATTTTATCAGTCATTTCCCCCAATTTCACTTGGCCAGACAATCAGGAAAAGAAGAAATGATTTCATCTATGTGGTGAACACAAAGAACTGAATAGAAAATTTCAAAGGGCAGCTGGAGAAGACAAAGACAAATAATAAAATGAAATATGCAAAGACTTAGAATTAGAAAAACCAAAGGGGAAGAATGCATTCAGCATTCCTTAAACAGAAAGAACTCAAGAAATAAAAAATCAAGCCTGGAGTTGCACTCTTGAAAGATCCCATGGGCAAATTATAAATGACACAAGAATTGCATCAAAGAAGATGGGAATATTACAGAGTCACTGTATCAATAAGTAGTTAACATCCCATGAGTTCAGGAGGCCGCATTTGAGCACGAATCAATGGTACTGATAAAAAAGTTCAAGTTACATTGAATGTACTGGCCCAAAACAAGACTCTGGAAATTGATGTCATACCATTGAAATATTGCAACAACCTAATGAAGCACTTGTCTCTGCCAGGAAAATTGGAAGACAGCTTCTTGGCCAACTGATTGGAAGAGATCCCATTCCAAAGAAAGGTAAACCAACAGAATGCTCAAATTATAGAACAAAGTCACTGATACCACATTTACATGCAAGTAAAATGTTGCTTAAGATCACGCAACAATGGTTGCAGAAGTACATTGGCAGGGACCTGCCAGAGATTCAGGATGAATCTGAAGGGTATAGGAACAAGGGAGATCATTGCTGATGTCAGATTGATCTTGGCTCAAAGCAAGGAATACCAGAAAGATGTGGCAGTCATGTACTGTTGTGTAGGGGTAGAGTCTAACCTGCCAATCTTGAGATAGCCAATGAGACTCTGTGTAGGCATGATTTTTTACTGAGAATTCTGGAAAATCTGGCCGTATTTCCCCCTTGCAGGTGAGAGACTTAGGACTCAGTTCCTTGGAGATGCTCTACTGACAAAACACAAGATTGACTCCTAGAAGATGATGTAGATGACAAGATACATAGCAGCATGCTGATAGACCCTGAGTCCTGGAAACTGGAGGAACCAAGGGGAGACTCCTGCCATGGCTGAGATGCTTCCACCGCCACTGGCACAAAACTCTGCACCCACTGACCTATCACAGGTCAGTGTTCTGGTATCATTGTACATGCTTCATGAGTCTCCAGCAGACTTTATAGACAGGTATCAGACATATGGGCAAATATTGGACTTATGACCTTGGGCTGTACTGGGTTGGGATGTTTTCTTAATGTACAATTGCTCTTATATATAAAACTTTTTCTTAGAGAGCTGCAGCTGGATTTGAACTGCCAACCCTGTGGGCTGCAGTCCCGCACACAACCACTACACCACTGGGGCTCAGCCCCTAAAACTCTTTCTTTTGTAGAAGAAGGTAGTTCTACCTATCAGTACGACCATGTGATCAATTGCAAAAGTGAGTTTTGTGATTGTTAGAGTATTTTCTTTATGTGAGCTTATCAAATATCTTTTCTTTGTCCATGTATGATATATCAGATACAATTGGAGTCAGTGTGTTCTCATTTACATTATGCTAGATACTTGATGTTAAGTATAAGTTTGACATCACTGATGTCTGGAAATTATATATGGCTTAAGAATTGTATACAGGTGCCAAGTTAGCAAGGGGTGGTTTGTGACAGGTAGGTTTGTTGTGCCAACATGACCAATGAAGATAGGCAGGTTTGTTGTGACAACATGGCCAATGAACACATGAGATTAATTGAAGGGCGGAGATATAAATGATTTGACAAACCACACCTTTCTCATACTTGCTCTTGGATCTTTGGACAAGCTGGCTACCTTGTTTGTCCTGTGCCTTGATTTGCAAGCTACACTACCTGTGGGAACTCTAATCTGTGGTCTGTGTCCCTGTGAGTTGAGGTTCCTTCAAGCCCTGCTTCACCGCCCTGATCCTGAAATATACATATCTTGAGCTGAGGACTGTCATAACCTGTCATCTAGCTGAAAGTTGGTGACCTGCTGTTTGCTGCTTGTGGCAGGATAGTCTGAATCTCTCTATAGTGGACTTGAAGGACTGCCAGTGCATTAGCTGTCTCATGCAAGTGAGTTGCACTGAGCCGTTTGTACTGCTTTATAAATTAGTTAACTGTTTCTTATGTTAGCTATCTTTCTATTTATTTAAATATATAAAAATTATTAGTGTCCTGGTTTCGTTTCTCTAGAGAACCCTGTCTTACACCAGTGGTATATATGAGATCGGACCAGAGCAGGACCTGAAGGCACAAGTAAGCTGCATGAAGTGGCTCCAATGCCCACAGTCTCCACTCCTGTCTCATTAACTTCTTGTTCCCAGTATGTACTTATGGCATTCTGGGGAATTCCTTATGACAACTGAACTGAAGAACAGAAAAATCATGCTTGGTTCACAGATGGCTCTGCATGGTATGCAGGTCCCACTCATAAGTGGACAGCAGCAGCACTACAGCCCCTTTCTGGAATCTCCATAAAAAATAATGGTGAAGGAAAATCCTCTGAATGGGCAGAACTTCAAGCAAAGCATCTAGTTGTTCAGTTTGCCGGCAAGGAAAAATGGCCAGATGTGAGACTGTATACTGATTTATGGGTTGTGGCTAATGGCTTGGCTGCTTGGTCAGGGACTTGGAAGGGACATGACTGGAAGATTGGTAACAAGGAGGTATGGGGAAGAGGTATGTGGATGAATCTCTCTGAATGGGCCAAAAAAGTAAAGGTACTCGTGTCTCATGTGAATGCTCACAAAATTATTACCTCTGAAGAGGAGGACTTTAACAATCAAGTGGATAAAATGACATGCACTGTGGCAACTGACCCTCCTCTTTCCTGTGCTACTCCTGTTGTCACCCAATGGACACATTAACAGAGTGGACATGGTGGCAGGAATGGAGGTTATGCATGGGCACAGCAACGTGAATTTCCACTCACCAAGGCTGACTTGGCCACAGCCACTGCTGTTTGCTCCATTTGCCAGCAGCAGCAGAATGGGATCATTCCTCAGGGAAATCAACCAGCCACTTGGTAGCAAGTTGATTACATAGGACCATTTCCATCATGGACAGGGCAGTGTTTTGTTCTTACTGGAATAGACACTTATTCTGGATATGAATTTGCCTTCCTTGCTGGCAATGCTTCTGCCCAAAGTACCATTTGTGGACATAGGGAATGCCTCATCCACCGCCATGGCATCCCACATAGCATTGCTTCACATCAAGGAACTCACTTCACAGCAAATTCAATGTGGCAATAGGCCTAGGCAATCCACTGGTCATATCATGTTCCTCATCATCCTGAAGCAGCTGGCTTGGTAGAACAATAGAATGGGCTCCTAAAGGCACAACGATGGCGCAAACAACATGGCAACAACTTGCGGGACTGGGGCAGTGTGCTCCAGGAAGCTATATATGTTCTAAACCAGTGGCCAATATATGGTGCTGTGTCTCCAATAGCCAGAGTTCATGGGTCCAGGAACCAAGGGATGGAAGTGATGTGGCATACTCACTGTCGCTCCTAGCGGCCTACTTGCAGCATTTTTGCTTCCTGTCCCAACAACCCTATGTTCTTCAGGCCTGGGGGTCCTGGTCTCAAAGGAAGGAACTATCCGACCTGGAAACACAGCACAGATGTCACTGAACTGGCAGATGAGAATGCCTCCTGGCCACTTTGGGCTTCTTATACCTTTGGATTGACAGGACAGGAATGGTGTCACTGTACTGAGAGGTGTGATTGATTCTGATTACCAAGAAAAAATTGGACTTGTGTTACACAATGGGGGTAAAGAAGAAAATGTCTGGAATCCAGGAGATCCCATAGGCCGACTCTTAGTGCTACCATGCCCTGTGATAAAAGTAAATGGTAAATTATAGCAACTCAATCATGACAGGACATTTAATGAAGGTCTGGGTCACCCCAACAAGCAAAAAACTGCAACCAGCTGAGGTTATTGCTGAGGGCAAAGGCAATACAGAATGGATAACACATATGCGTGTCTATGAATTTGTTTCTCTAGCCTACCTGGACTACACAGATGTTTAATTGTGTTTTATTGAATATATCATAGCATTCAACATTGTGGTTCATAACAAACTGTGATAACCTTGAGAAGAATGAGAATTTCAGAACACTTCATTGTACTCATATGGATTTTATATATAGATGAAAAGGCAGTTGTAGGAACAGAACAAGGCATAATTTAAAAATCAGGAAAGTTATGTATTTTCGATGTGCTCTCTCACTATATTTCTTCAATCTGCATGCTGAGCAACTAATCAGGGAAGCTGGATTATATGAATATTCTGGGAATCTGATCTATACGAAGAAGCATATAATATCTGGATTGGAGCAAGTCTCATTAATAAGTTACAATATGTAGAAGCAAAACATTGCTTATGGAAAGTGCAGGGGATCTGAAACTTGTACTGAGGAAAATTAAAAACAACAACCTTCAATATGGATTATCCCACCAGGTAAAGGAAGAAAAGTCCAATAAGCAATATTATGATAAATGAAGAAAAATTTGGAATTGTCAAGAATTACATTGTGCTTGGATCCATGCTCCATGTACATGAAGTCAGCAGTCAAGAAATCCAATGAGGTATCACATTGGGCAACTATGCTCCAAAATACTTCTTTAAAGTGTCAAAAAGGAAAAAATGTCCCTTCGAAGATTGAGGTGTACCCCACGACCATGACCCCATTTTACCTTCCAATCCAGCTAGACCAGAGCACGTACATGGGTATAGAAAAGAGTTGGAAACACAGGGAAACCAGGACAGATAAACCCCTCAGGACCAATGATGAGAGTAATGAGTGATATCAGACAGGTGAGGGGAAGGTGAGGGGAGAAAGGGGGAACCAATCACAATGATCTACCTATAAGCCCCTCCCAGGTAGGACAACAGAAAAGTGGGTGAGACATCGATCAGTGTGAGACATGAAAAATAATAATTTATTAATCATTAAGGGTTTGTGAGGGCGGGTGAAGGAGGCAAGGGAAAATGAGCTGATAGCAAGGACTCAAGTAGAAAGAAAAGGTTTGAAAATTATGATGGAAACAAGTGCACAAATGTGCTTGACACAATGGATGGATGATTGTGATAAAATCTGTATGCGTTCCCAATAAAATGATTAAAAAAGAAGAAGAAGACTAAAGTGTGTGACTAAGTCTACTTGTGATATTTTCAATTGCCTATACACATGTGAAAACTGGATACTGAATACCATGATTAATAAAATGGATGCATTTGCATTTTAATGCACATGAAGAATATTAAACATGTCACAGATGGCCAAAATAATAAACATACCTATCTTGGAATAAGTACAACCAAAAATATCTTTGGATACTAAGATTGAGAATTCATTTTATTTCATTCATAAAATTCATTTTATTTACTTAGGACATGTTATCAGGAAGTGTCCCAGGAGATCACCTGGCTTGCATAAATATCTTCTAATTCTTTAATATTTCCTCCCCAACAATTATAGTCTTACTTTCACCTCATTAATCTTGTGAGACCTGTGTATGTTCATTTGTAGAATTAAAGTCATTCGATGCATAAATCCAATATAGATAAACACCAGAAATAGTAAGGAGAGTAATGGCTCCCTGAGGGTATGGGAAGGGGCTGAGGAGATAGATTGCCATGATGACTATAACCCTACTCAAGGGGAAAAAAATGACAGAATTGTAGGAAAATGAATAGATTGGATGGTGTAAGATATGGCAAAATAATAATTATAATAATAAGGGCTCCTGGGGGATAAGGTAGGGGAGAGAGGGAATAAAGGGAGCAGATATCAAAGCGTTCTAGAAGAAAAAATATTGAAAATGATGGTGGCAGAAACTGTACAATTATATTTTATATAATAGAATTATGGATTGTTCTACTATCTATAAGAGCTCCCAATAAAATGGTTTACAAAAAGGGGAAGGCCTCCAATGAGATAAGTTGACGCTGTGGCTACAACAATAAGCTCAAACACAGCAATGTTTGGGGGGACGGCATAGGACCAGGTAATGTGTTGTTCCATTACAGGTATCAGGATTTACTGGATGCCACCTTATACAGGAAGATGACACCATTATCTGTCTAGTTGTTCAGGTCAGAAGTTTATCAATCCTACCTGCTTCTTCCATTTGTCCCACTCACTCTATGTCATCCACCATTAAGTTCTGCTGATCATGTTCAAACATACACACATTCCATTCACTTTTATCTGAACCTAGATCACTTTCATCTCTGAGCTATCCCAGTCACCACCATCTCTTAAATGAACGCCAACAGCCTCTTAAGTGATCACTAAAGTCACTGGTGCTGTCCTGCCCTCTATTTTATTTTATTTTTGGCGGATAGATATTACAATGGGAATCTGGACCCAACAGTTCCATGTATAATAGAACTTAATGCTGTTTGATCCTGAGTCACTTACATTAATATTTGCAGTTCAAACCATTGTGATGAATAGTTTTTATGACTGATTTTCAGAAGTAAATTATCAGTCTTTTCTTCCTCATTCACATAAGTCCAGAAGCTCCATTGAACCTGTTCAGAATCAAAGTAACATGCAAGCCTCCAATGACAGGAGCTCTAACCCTTACTACCACCTCCTTGCTCTTTTTCTTCATGCAAATTATCAGTGGTATATACTTAATTAGTTTTTCTGATTCACCTCTTTGCTTATTTTTGTCTCTCTTTTCCATTGAATTCTTATGTATGCTTGATTTCCCAGCTTCTGGGGTCCTGCTGGTATAGGGGTTATCCATTGGGCTACTAACTACTCTGTCACAAGTTCAAAGTCACCAGTTGTTCCATTAAAAAAAAAGGATAGCATCTTTTTGCTCTTATATCTTTTACTCTTTGCAGTTTCAGAAACCCATAAGGGAACTTCTACCCTGTCCCATGCATCAGAATGAACTCTATGGCCGTGAGAAGAAGAGCACAGTGATTAGAGAACAGCATATTCCCACTGGGAATTTATTTACTGATTAAATGAGTGAGTAAATTGTGTGGCAGGATGCAGAAACAAGAAGAGGCAAAACAGCAAGCAAATAAATAAGCAAGACCAATAAAGACATCTGACACATGACTTGAGAACTGGGAACAGAATCCTTTAGAAGCAGAAGCATCACATTTGAGAAAACACAATAGAAGGAGCTTTCAACAAAATGAAAAACAAACCAAATATGCCGTTGGGGGTTTAAGAAAAGAAAGTAAGGTCCCAGGAGAAAAGGGAGTGGGGGAAGAAATTGGTGTTCTGTTGGCTCCCAGGGATAATCACTCAAAACGTTTTTCCCCACTCCGGAAGCAAAGAGGACCCCTGGTGGGAAGCTGGCTGCATGCTTGGTGGCCAAACCACAAGATCAGCAGTTTGAAGCCACCAGCAGTGCTGGGGGGAAAAATGAGGCTTTCTATTCCTGTAAAGATTTGAAAACCCAAAAGGATAGTTTTACTCTGTGTGTGCCTCAATGGTAGTGAGTTTGGTTTTGGGTTTTATGGGATGAAAGGAAATGTAAAGATCATGGAGTAGGCAGTGCCAAATGCTTTGAAGAGATAAAAGATAATGATTTAGTCACTAAGTGGGTACAGGCCATCTTAACAGGACCATTCACTTTCTGACATATATGTAATTAGTTTTTTGATGATGTTCATTTCTACTGTGGTCCTTTAGAATTTTGCCTTGACTGCATTTAGCACATACATGCCTTGAAGTCAGGGAATCTTGGTTGGTTTCAGGACAATTGTTCCTAGAACTCTTCAAGTAAAGGAAACAAAGTCTGATTTTTTTTAAGTGCCAACTTATATATAACAAAGGAATTATTTATTAGTGGCTTCAGACAAAAAGAGATATTGCTCATTATTAAATCAAGCCATTGTTCTACCAGTGAAGCTGTGCTTCTAAGACAGGTGATCAGTCATCCCCACCGATGTACTGTGGGATCTGGAGATAGGTTTACATGGCAGCAAACATTATTTATTGTTCATTCTGTTCAATGGAAGCTATTTCTTTCAACTGTTTGATGCAAGAACAGCAGCAAACATCAGAAGCCTGAATTTTGTCTTTATAATTGTGGTTCCTACTCCTTCCTACTCACTGAAGCTACCATAGAGAACGTGGGATGCCACAAGGTTTGCTGTGAAGGCCAAAAGAGCACAGACTTTTCTGTAACTCAAGGGTTCCCTAATGGAGAGAATTCTACAAGGATCTTTTCTAACCAATGGGACTGGTTATATAACTGGCAGATTACTGCCCCTAAATAATTTATTCATTTTAAAATTAACACTATGTCTCAAGGGCTCTAATTTTTTTGTCTTAATTAATTTTTCTCAAATATTCCAGAGAAACATGTGTTTTTTATTTCCTCAATTCAGTGGGAAAAATATGAAATTAACTTTGTCATATTGCTGGTGCTTCAACTCTTCTATAATCTTCTACATGTATTTAACTGCTCTTTATTAAGTCTAAAATTGTACAGAGTTTTAAGTGTACACAGTTTTTTATGTTTACATATTTCCTGATATTATGTAAAATTCTAGAGGGCAACTACACTATAGTGTTCTGAGATACTTGTGGTAATTAAATAATTTCATGTCAATGTGACAAATAACCATAGTGATGGAGTCTAGCCTGTCAATCAGGTCACAATCCGATGATGCTTCCTTGTGGGTGTGATCTCATAAGGATTCTGGGAATTCATTTCATAAGAAAAATGAGCACATTTACCTTAGGTATGTCTGGTATATGAACAGTTATTTTAGACACAAACTATCCTCTGTACTGCCAATGTAGAAAATGGGAATCACTACTTCTTAGAAGCTTGAAACAGTGAGGTTTGTTTTTCCCTCCTCTCTTTGTACCTGGAGGAGAGCCACATTCTCTCTCTCTCTCTCTCTCTCTCTCTCTCTCTCTCTGCTTGCTGTTGACGAGCCACACTCAGAAAGCTGGAGGAGCCACATGGAGATCTGTGCCAGTGCTGAAATGCATCTACCACCACTGGATCCACAAGACATTTTCAGCCACCAGTCTGTGATCTTACAGTCAGCATCATTGCATGTGGCTGAGTGAGTCTGAAGAGGAATTTATGAACTAGCATCAGACATATGGGCTAATATCAGACTTATGGACTTGAGCTGAACTGGGTTGTTTTCTCAATATACAAGTGCAATTTGATATAAGGCTCTCTCTCACACACACATATGATCTGGGTTTGTTTCTCTAGGCAATCTGGCCTAACACAATAGTTAAGGGAGAAAGGTCCAGTGAGGCAATATGGAGAAAAATGCCGTGAGAGGAGAGTATATTAGAAATTTGGAAAGATTTTTGAAGGAGAAACATCTGTGAATATCTTCAAGGAGATTGAAAATATTAAGACTAAGTATTCATGCATCTGATATTCCAAAATAACAGGTATGTATCACAGACTCATATTTAAACCTGGAAAATCCATCCCTGCAAGCAGCACTGAGTCAAAAGGAATTCAATAGCGGAACATCAGTACCTGGAGACTGTGGAGTAGGAAAGACATATACTTTGACTTCTTTCCACTGATTGGTCAGCTACTGTTGCCATGGTGATTCATATATAGCTCAGACCTTTTCGCTCTCCTATCTTATTACCTTTAATAAGTAGCAGAGAATACCAAGATTAGTGAAAAAGATATTTAGCCTACTTAGTAAACATTATTTAGCTTTATAGTCTTTGTCATGATGGCTGATTACTCTAATTTTAAAATAGTTACAGTCTATATCATCCCCCTGAACAATGGCAGAGCATCAAAGAAACCTTATCATTGTGTCAGAGTTGGGGAAAATGGTCTTTATGTAGATAATTCCTTGGGCATGTACATTTAGGAAAATCATGGTGTGTGCTTTAAAATAGAAAGGGTGAATTCTCAAGGGTTTTTGAAAGTGTGCTTTTCACATATGTGTTTGGGTTTTGCATGCATCATGGGCACATTTTTTCATGGGTATTTATGGCATAGGAACTGTTCTTTTAGACACAAATTAGTCCTCTGTGCTGCCAATGTAGAAAATGGGAATCCCCACTTCTTAGAAACTTGAAACAGTAAGGGTTTCTTTTTCTCCCTCTGTTCCCCTTAAAGGCAACCAAAAAATGTCTGATTTGCCATTGTAGTGGAATTTTTTGCTGTAGTGGAATTTTCCATCTTGTATTCTGCACTCTGATTTGGATAACAATAAGTGCTCTACCTGATTTGCAAGTACTGTTCCACTCTTCCTCTGAGAAAATGCACTTTGGCACATTTCCAAGGATAGGTAGGGCCTTAAACTCTGTCTGGTAAATCAGGACCTCCCAGTCCCCAGTAATTGAATGAAGGTCAAGTCAGGAGTCTGGTCCAAGCCAGGAACAATTCCAGGTGGAACTTTAGCCTGAGCACCTCCTGTGGACTGGAGTCTGATAGGAGGCACACCTGAAAAGGGGGGAGGCGGAGGGCGCCAGGCTAGATGAGCCCACTTGTTGAGTTGTCAGGTACCCTTGGGTCACTTCCCACTCACAGCCACCCTATGAACAACCTCAAGCACCACATAGCCCCGTGCCACCCGCCCACTGTGAGCTAGTCCGTTGTTCCTGCCACTCCCTCAGCCCATCGTGCTGAGAGCCTTCCTCTCTTGCATGGTTTCTCTACTTTACCAAGCCCTTTTCGAGGGGCCGGCTCTTCCGAAAACATGCCCCAAGACCCGAGACAAACTCTTGTCATTACAGCCTCCAAGCTGAAATGTTTTCAGCCTGACATGTTTGTTCTGGAAGTTCTTATTTCCCACTAGTCTGCATCAACACCATAATTCAAAAACATCAATTTTTCTTCAGCCTTCCTTGTTCTAACTTTCACAAGGCATGCGAGGTGATTGAAAAAACCATGTCTTGGGTCAGGGGCTCCTTGGTCTTTAAAGTGACATCCGTGCTTTCCCACATCCAAAAGAGGTCTTCTGAGGCCAATTTGCTCAATGCAACCAGTCCTTGGCTTCCTTGGTGCCACTTCCACCAGCATGACCTGTGGAGCCAAACAGGGTGAGAACCTTGACAAATTCAATCTTTTCTCTGTTTGTCATGATGTGGCCTACTGGTTAATGTGTGAGAATTGTTATTTTTATTTACATTGAGTTACAAATTCTACTGAAGGCTGTGATCCTTGATCTTCAAAAGCAAGTGCTTTAAGTCCATCTCACATTCACAAAGCAAGGTTGTGTTATTTGCATGTTACAGGTTGTTAATAAGCTTTCCTCCCATCCTGATGCTCTATTCTTCTTCATATAAGCCAATATCTTTAATTATTTTCTCAACATACCCCTGACCAAGTAGGATTAAGGAATACGGCCCTGATGCACATGTTCGTGATGTTAAAACATGTGGTTTCCTTTTGTGCTGTTTGAATGACTGCATCTTGTTCCATACACAGGTTTCACATGAGCACAATGAAGTATTCTAGAATTTCCAATTTTCTTAAGGTTATTTGTAAATTAGTCATGATCCACACAGTCAAATGTCTCTGTGTAGTCAATAAAATACAAGTAAATATCTTCCTGGTGTTCTCTGCCTTGAGTCAAGATCATTTGATAGCTCTCCTCCCGGACATTTTCTAAATCAGGCTTGAATTTCTGGAAACTCCCTGTAGGTCTAATTGTTGATTAGACTATTGTTAGGTTATTAGAAACTATTGTCGATATTCAGCAAAATTTTACTTGCATGTGATGCTAATAATAGTTTTAGAGGACTTCTGCCTTCTGTTGAGTGGCCTCTCTTTGGGATGGGTGAAAATATGAAACTCTTTCAGTTGTCTGGCCAGGCAGCTGTCTTCCAAATTTCTTGAAACAGAGTTGTACTGTTCCTAGTTCTTCACCAGCTGGTAAAAGCCTTGTAATAGGTATTTCATCAATTCCTGAACCTCTTTTTCACTAATGCCTTAATTGCACATCGAATTTTTTTCATTAGTACCACCAGTTGTTGATCATATATCATCTCGTGAAAATTTTGTATGCTGACTAGTTCTTTTTAGTACAGTGATTCTGTTAAGAGCTCACGACACAAGGAATCCAGGAACAGGAATGGGAACAGCAATACCAAAATGTCAGGGGGAGGTTGCGAGAGGAAAGAAGGAAAGGGGAACCAATCACAATGATTGACTTGTGTGGCAGTCATGTGCTTATGTTAATTGTATGATTGAAATGTAGGGGTGGAGTCTAGCCTGTTAATCTGGAGATAGCCATTGAGTAGCCAATGAGGCCTCCCTGTGGGCATGACTTTCTCCTGAGACTTCTGATAAATCTTGTAATATTTCCCTCTTGAAGATGAGAAGCTATCTTCCGCAGTGGTTGGGAGTTAGTCTCAGAGACGATGAATCACGGACAAGACCAGACGGCAGTGTCCGAGAAGCTGGAGGAGCTGGCAGGGAGACCACACGGCTTTGTCCTGATGGAGCCAGACCTCTGAAGCTGGGGTAGCCACATGGAGACCTCTGCCAGTGATGAGTTGCTTCTGCCACCACGAGATGCTGTTGATGGACCCTGAGCCCTGGAAGCGAGGAGCCATGTGGAAACCCCTGCCAGCACCAGGATTCTGCACCCACTGACCTGTGACTTTGTGAGTTGGAAGGAGACTTTGTAGACTGATTTTGGGCATATGGATTAATATCAGACTTATGAGTTTGTACTGGACTGGAATGGGATGCTTTCTTAATTTCCTATTTCTTTTATAAATAAACATTTTCCTTACATCCATATGTGTGTCTATGAAATTTGTTCCTCTAGTCTACCCGGACTAGTACAACGTGTAACCATTACCATCCCATTCAGGGGGATGAACAACAGAAACACTGGGGAAGGGAGACAGCAGTTGGTATAAGATATGATAATAATAATAATTTATCAAGGGGAGGAAGGGAAAAAAGAAGAGCGAATACCAAGGGCTCAATAGAAAGTAAATGTCTAAAACATAATAATGGCAACATATATACAAATATGGTTGATACAATTGCTGTGTGAATTGTTATAAGAGCTGTAAGAGCCCTCAACAAAATGATCTTTTAATTAAAAAATATTCAACATAAGGCTAGAATTTTTTCTTCAGTTCTTTGAGCTTGATAATTTATAATTTCAGGTCTTCACACATTTCATATACTACTTTACTTTGTGTTCTCCAGCTGCCCTTGAAATGTGCTGTTGGGTTCTTTTATTTCATGCTTTCTTTCATGAGCTTTTGTGGCTGTACATTCAAGAACAAGTCTCAGAACCTCTTCTGATACCCAGTTTTATGGTATTCTTTCTCCCCTAGCTTTTTCATGACCTTTTGTTCTCTTTATGCATGATGTTCTGAGGCATGATTATAGTAGGGCTAGCCTTAAATGGTACTTGGCATATAGACATGGCTAACTTTCATCCAATTGACTTTTATTCCAGGCCTCTGCATGTGCTATGGAATAACACTGCTCTGCAGGGCTTCCTTGGCTTTCATCTTTTCAAAAACAATGTCTGGGTTTTTCCTCTGCAGCATCCCAGGGTGGGGTCAGACTGTCAGTAGTTAGATTAAATTGAATGCAACTCACTTTATGGTGCCTTGGGACCTTGGCATAGAAAAGCATCCAGTCAGTTAGTTAGGCCTCATATGTTTGGTAAAATAGATGAAGGTCACTGAGCAGAGGAAGACCTTCAATGAAATGGATTGACACAGAGATTGCAACAATTGGTTCAAACATAACAATACTTGGGAGTAGGACACAGGACCAGGGAGTGTTTTGTTTTATTATACATAGGACCACCAGAGCCTTAGAAACAATTTGACAGCACATACCAACTGCAACCACAGCAATGTTTCTACTGCTCCTTATTTATAATTTGGTCCCCTGGATCAAACCAAGTCTACAGTGGAAATTGTTGCTGGATATTTCAGTTACATGAATGCAAAGTTTGGTGTCCTCCATCACACTCTTAAGTCAGTTTGAGTTAATTTTCTGTGATTTGTGTTTGGGGGTATCCTCATATTTAGCTAAAAGTTGGTCTCCAATGCTTGGTAGCACAATGCACAATGGAATCAGAAAATTGTGCTCCACAGGCTTTTGTTGATTGATATATTTAATACATACCTGAAATGTGGTTGAAGATTTATGCAGGGAGATAATCACACCTGAATTTTCCAACAAAAGCTTTAAGGCCTGCCTATGTAATCATACTATGTTGCCTTTAAAATTTTGCTCATTATAGGCATTTTTCATTTACTGACTTATGTTATATTAAATGTGAAAACAAATTACATTATATGTATTTATAGTGAATCTACATACAGTATGAGCTCTAATACAGAAAAAAATGTACATGTAATGAAGCCTAGAAGAAAAGTCACAAAGATAACAGTAGATGTTATCTGTGATTCTTGAAACTATGGACAACTTGATTGCTTTTATTTTTTTGTTTTCCTCTTCACATTGTTCTATGTCTTACCTCCTCTGAGAAAGAGAATCAAAGTCAACATCAGCCCAAGGCAGATTCCTATATGTCAGAATTCAGACACATCTCCACTTTCCAAGCTTCTTTACCAATTCTGACAACAGACCCTCTCCACTTCACAGCTGACTTTGATCATTCATTGCAAAGACCATACACAACCCCCCAAAGACAATACTCACAGTTATGGAGTATATGAGGAAAGATAAGTTACAACGCCAGATCAGAAACGCTTAGAAGAGTCATCCTCTTCTTACTCATGCCGACAGGCATGTCTCCTGGTTCTTTGCTTCTTGGCCACTCAGCCTTTTCGCTTCTGTCCTGTTCAGGGCAATGTTGCAGAGCTCTCTTCACACTAGCGATAAATGCTCAGTGAGCACTCCACATTGCTATCAGCTTAGCCTAAATGTAACAAGCTCCAACTCGGTGGGTCAGTGAATCTGGCTCCCCAGTTAAGTGGCAGGAAGCCTCCCACTCTGAAAGCGAGCCTCTCATCCCAGAGCATTCAGGTTCACCTAGTCTATGTACCAAGAAAGTCACTGTTCTGCCTCACGTTCTAGGCGACACTGTCTCTGCTTCTGCCACCAGAGTGATATCACAGGTCTGTCTCTTGGATAGAGGAAGTTCAACACATAGGTATCTAAGGGTCTGAAGTCTGGGCTCTACTCCTGGTT
Source organism: Nesogale talazaci (assembly GCA_004026705.1). Classification (NCBI taxonomy): domain Eukaryota; kingdom Metazoa; phylum Chordata; class Mammalia; order Afrosoricida; family Tenrecidae; genus Nesogale; species Nesogale talazaci. The sequence goes on along the minus strand of PVJH01000529.1, from coordinate 194,193 downwards.
CTTCTTTCTTGATGGTGAAATTTCCACCAACGACCCCTGCTTCCAGGATGGCTAATTTAAAACCCAGCAGGGTAGTAAAATTGACCTATCCCATTAGTAGTGCTCTAATTTTTTTAAAAATCATTTTATTGGGGACTCATATAGCTCACCACAATTCATACATCCATCCACTGTGTAAAGTACATTTGTACACTTGTTGCCATCATCATTTTCAAAACATTTTTCTTCTACTTTAGCCCTTGGTATCAGCTCCTCATCTTTTTGCCTCCTATTCTCCGCCCCCCCGCCCACGAATGCTTGGTAATTTATAAATTATTATTATTTTGCCATGTCTTACATTTTCCAATGTCTCCCTTCACCCATTTTGTCCCAGGAAGGAGATTATATGTAGATCATTGGGATCAGTTCCTCCCTTCTTCCCCCACCTTCCCCTTCCCCCCCGGCATGGCTACTCTCAATATTGTTCCCGAGAGGTTTATCTGTCCTGGATTCCCTGTGTTTCCAGCCCTTCTCTGTACCTGTGTACGTGCTCTTTTCTAGCCAGATTTGTAAGGTAGAATTGGGATCATTATTGTGGGGGAAGAATCATTAAAGAACTAGAGGGAAGTTACATGTTTCCTCATTGCTATACTGTAACCTGACTGATTTGTAAGGTGATGTTCAGTTGCCTATAGATGGATCTTTCTTGGGTCTCAACTTTACACGCCCTCCCATGCACAATGATAAGATTTTTTGTTCTTTGATGCCCGATATTTGATCCATTCAAAACTTGATGATCCCATAGGCTGATGTGCTTCTTTCCTGTGGGCTTTGTTGATTCTCTGCTAGATGGCCACTTGATTTTTCCATCATAGTTCACCCTGCTAATAATCACTCGCAACTGAATCATGCAGTACTATTAGAATATTCTCCAGCTTCAATGACCCAGGTCCATCGGGAAAGAGGAAATACAACCAATCAGCATGGTCTCACATGGTATTTGGTGGGCGTACAAAGACTACGGCCAGTAGAGCATGCTAAATAAATTACTGTTCCCCTTGTATTTTATAAATTGTGTTATAAACACTTACTGGTATTTCAAAAATAATTTCTCATTAGCTGTATGGAATTTTACATACTCTCCAAATAGTTTTAATTATTGTAGACATATACTAAGGAAAAGGAATTTAGGATCATACAGGAATATAACACAACTTAGAAATGTTCTCTAATTCTTTCACTTTTAAGGATAAGTGAGCTTAGACAGAAGTTGTAAGTTACTCCACCTTTCACAGTATTTGGCAGGTATTTTAAGACTCAGAAGACATGGATCTGAATAATTTTTTTCATTTCCGTGAGAATGTTTTTCCTACATGCATCAAAGAGTGGACCCACAGATCTAAATTTGCATCTGGTTTCCATAGTAACTGCTTTTCAGCTTTTAACATTAGACAACACCTGTTGTCCAATGGAAAAAAACCTTCAAATAACACTGCATATTACAGAGAAACAAAATGGATGCATGATCTTGTTTACAAATAGGACTTCTCTAGTACACTATTTCTCACTGATGGCTGCACATTATCATATACCTAAAATAACCTCCATATCAAACCTTAGCATCCAGCAACTGTATTTTTTGAATTTAAAAAGATTGAATCCTTCCTTTCACATGTATTATGCCATAGGGAAACCCAAACTGCACATATGGGAACATACGAGTCGAATTATGTTTTATATTTCACCCGATATTTGAAAACACTCAAAATTGCAACAAAGTTAAAATTCTCACACACGTTGTCTGTTTTTCTACATTTGCACAAGAATATATAGAGTCACACTTCTAAATATAACAAGTTATTTTAGAAATCATGCAGACCCCCTTTTTTGGTTTCATTTTTAGGTGTTTTTACTTGCAAGGAAAGCAGTTGTTGGGGGAAGTCTTCAATGGTCTCCTTAATAAAGATGATTCTCTCAACTTTTAAAATTTCAGTACCCTGCATTATGATTGGAAGACCTTCCCTCCGTGGAAGACTTCCTTTGCTAAGAAGAAGCAAATAGTTTTCAGAAACTTGTTAGGTTTTATCATCTCTTGAATATATATGAATACTGTTTAAGGTCAGTAAGGAAAAACTCAAATGCAGTTTTTTTATCACTTATGAATTATTATTAGTATTTGGTAAAAGTTTATAGAACAAAGATTTAAGCAATTCATAAATATTTTATTTTGTGATAGTGGTTACAGTCCACACAAAATGGCTGCATCTTTCCCACTTCCTCCTCATGCTTATGATTTCTCTTCATTTCCCTTGCCTAGCCCTTCTTCCCTTCTAAGGGGATCTAATCCCTACTCGTTGCTGCCCTCGTTTCACTACTCACTTTGTAGGTCTCCGTCTAACATTTGGCTGAAAATGTAGCCATAGGAGTGAGGTCGGGGTGAGCGCATGCAGAGCTCAGTTCCAGACTTGAAAAGTAACTAAGAGCCAGAGTCTTGGGGTTCCCCCAGTCTTCATCAGACCAGTGAGTCTGGTCTTTCTTACAATTGTTAAGTTTTGTTCCATATTTTCTCTCACTGTATCCAGGACCTCTTATTGCAGTCATGGTTATAGTGGTCAGAAGTGGTAGCTGAGGACTGACTAATTCTTCTGGCCTCCGTGGGGCAGAAGTTGAGGGTCCTTTGAACTAATGACTTCCCTGCGTTTTCCATTTTCTTCACTTTTCTTAGCTCCCAGAGGGGAGAAACCTAACGTGGGACCTAGGATGGCTACTCACAATCTTTTAACAACCTAGTCCATGCTCACCCAAGGCTGGAGAACACTGTCTTTGTTGGACCATATTACCTCTTTGACTTTGGCATCCTTTAAGATGAAAGTCCTGAATCTTCAGGCCCAGAGACTCATTTTCTTTAGGAGGTTAGTTCTGGATAAGTTTGCTGGTAACTTTCTCCCCCTTAAGCTATACTGTTCTTGTCTGGGGTCTTCATGTTGACCCCAACGTGGAGCAAAACAAAACACTGCCAGGCCCTACACCATACCCACATACTCACAACTGTGACATTAAAACCTGTTGTTGTAGCCACTCTGATAAACCAATCCATTGAGGGTTGGAGCCTCTACTATACCAAAAATAATGCCATTTAAAAATAATCATTGTATTGGGGACTCTTACAAATACTATAGCAATCCATATTTCAGTTAGATGGAGCATAATTGTAAAATTGCTGCCATCGTCTTTTTTCAAGACATTTTCTTTCTTCTTGAATTCACAAGAAGGGTCTTGTGTAATTTTCCAGGGTCTTATCTCTCCTGATAAGTACACATGACAAGGTGTCACCATCCTCACTTTCAGGGAGTATCCTGGCTGCACTGCCTTGGAGACAGATTTAGTTGTTTTTCTGATCTGTCCATTGTAGTTTCACATTCTTCACTATCATCAAAATTCAAATGAATCAGTTCTCCCATCTTTCCTATTCATTTGTCCAGTTTTCATATACATAGGAAGCAGTTAAGAATACCATGGCTTAGTTCTGATGTACCTTATGCTTTACTATATTTATGGATATCTTAGGGTCCCATCTAAAGACATATGTAGATATATCCTCTGATAAGCCTGTATATTTTCATGGAAAAAGCTCCACTCACTTCCCATTCCATTCCTGCTTTCATGTCCATGTAAGTATATACTCCTAGATTATTATTGTTATTTTGTTATTGTTCTATGCCATTGTATTTACTTTTGTTGCCAACAGATGTTGTTCTGAGAATATTAATTGCCTTTCTGTCTACCCAAGGTAATATATGTCTAACCTATAGCTCATGATTCAGCCTGACTTTTTCTACCTTCTCTGTTAACTTTTAAAGAATGATTCTGTGCTTGTGTGTCACAAGTGCATTTTGAGAAATAATATGATCAACTGCTCAAAATAGTTTATAGTTGATATAATAAGATAATATGGCTTATAGTTTATAAAGGAATCTACTGAATCCAAAGCATTTTGGCTAGTCAATTGAGTATATGCAGTATTAATTTGCGTGTTTGCTACTCAATAGTTAGATTTGTTATAAAGGAACTAACCCAGCTTCCTGCTAACTGAGTAGGTGAGGAATTCTCATTAGCATATCAGGTTTTGTTCTTTAATCTGTACTTGTGAAATTCTGGCTCTTTCTTTCTTTAATTAAAATACTTTTCTAAGGCTTTTTTACAGTCATAGAAAAGTTGAACAGAAATCACACAGGTTTTCTAAATATTCCCTTTCTTCTTGTCCAGTTTCTTCTCTCTTGCATTGATGTGGTACAATTGTTATTACTGATAGACTAATAAGGATGAATGAGTCTTCATTACCCTCCACAGTTCACATTCAGATTCACTCTTCATGTTGTAGAATACTATGAATTTTGGCACATGCACAATGTTGGGTGTCCACTGTTACAATACTATACAGAGCATTTTCTCTGCCCTAAGAATGACAGTCACACTACCAATGCATTGCTCCCTTCTAACCTCTGATCCTCACTGCTCTGTTTACTAGTTTTGCTTCCTCCAGAATGTCATAGAATTGGAATCAAAAGGCATGTAGCCTGGTTTGTCATGTTACTCGTTTATGCATTCATGCATAGTTTTATTTATGTTGCTGCTGTGGAGAATATAAAGCAAGACCTGCATCAAGTTAATAATCTCTGTGGTGACATCCATTCCATTCTTCCAGTTGGTAGCCATTCTCCCCCTTTTTTGGAGTTCATTCTCACAATCACGCTCTCTTACTTCCCCGATCTAATTTTAAAACTTGCTATTTATATATTTGATCCCTTATTTCCTAGAAAGTTCCTTAAAGAGCATGATGCTGAAGATAGATATTTTCATTGTTTGGCTTTAAGATGAATTCAGGGAATTTTTTTTTTTTGTATAAGGTTTAAGGATGATCTCACGACAAGTTTCAGGACAGAAGTTACAATAGTTTCGTGTTAGTTCCTTTTAAGAGTGATTTTCCTACCCACTATGGTTTTTTCCCCCTCATTTACTCCTTCTTCACTGTGAAGCAGGAGAGAATGAAAAAATTTGGGGACTAACAAGTCTAGTGAGAACTCCAATTCCACCATTCAATAAGCATGTGACCTCATGATTCCTTGCAGAATGGAGTAATCACATCGATCCCACATTGTAAAATGTAGACAGAATGTATCAAAGCATGTATTAGTAAACACGAAATTTATCGGGCACTTGCAAATCCTTTTTCTCTGTCTCTTGTCCACTCCCATCTTTCGGTCTTCGATTAAGGCTGTTTCTTTTTGCTTGTCAGAAACCAGTACTCCTCTTTCCCCAAAGTCTGATTCCTGGGCTTCGTCTATAGTTCCACATTTTTTATGACCAGCAGCAGCAGTGGCACTAAGAAAAGTACCTCTTCCTTGCACAGAGATAAGTGTTGCTACCCCAAATTGCAGTGAAGCAGAACATGACTTCTAGATCCCTGACAAGAATCAATCAAAACGGAATTAAAAGACATTTGTAATAGGATTTGCACCATGCCAAGCACACAGCAAATACTCGGTGTAATCCATTTTCATAAATTATTTTTTGAATGAACAACTAGGCAGACCAATGATGGCACAACTGGATGGTTAGCTGATTTTTATTAAATGAGCTGATGATGATGGTGGTAATGAGCACGAAACCAGTTCTGGTTAAATAGGAATCTGCTGAGATGAAATCTCAGATGGCATGTGAAGTCGAGGCTATCCTACTTCTCTTGAGACAGAGTATTAAGTTAGATTAAGCCCATATGAAAAACCACAATACAGACATCTACTTCATCATCAGTTGAAATCAGTACAGAATGACCCCTTCTGAAACCTTTCACCTTGAAGTTCAGAAATACTATTCTGCAACACAGTTGTCACAAATGCTAACAAGAATGAGAAATGGAGTTGTTCTGATCTTTTCATCGTAGGCTTACCTGTCAGATTCTATCAATGCTGCCATTAAAAAGGGGGAAGATGGGGGGTGGGGCAAAGTACATGCTGTTATACTGCTTTGAGAACCATGCAAGTGAAAGTCACTCATTATGTTCTCAAATCCTCCCTCAGTCATCAAGGAGTGATGGTGATGAGTAAAAAGTCCTGCTCAACAACAACCCTGTTAGAAGTCCGAAAAGCCATAAAGTTACCCCGATCCTGGCTCTTAATCTGGAGTCCATGGTCTAAGTTTAGGGAAGTCTTTGAAATGACTGAAATCATGTGCAGATGTTTTATGAATATTGCTAGGAGAAATGACTTACAAGAAATAGAATGTTGGAGGTCAAGATCAACCTATCTTTCTTTTCAGAGAAGGATGTGTCTGAACTAATACCATGTGATATATGAATAAAGGGGCAACCCTTTGAAAAATATTTCTTAGACATAATATCATACACTGTAAGTGTCAATTCATGAATGGTGACATAAAACTTTGCCTTAAAAGGAAGGTTTCATGACAAGAATTTCCTCAGGGAAGGTTTAACCTGTATAAACTGTGTAATGAGCACCCTATTATGGGGTTGGGGTAAAGGAAAACTGCACTGAGATGTATTGTACCTGCTCCCGCTCTAAAAGAAAACATCACTTCCAAAAATGCCTTGTATTATGGTACAAATAAATGAGATATTTAATCTAGCTTTATAAAGGATGTCTGTATATATGTGGTCACTTTTGGGTTCTCTGTAATACTATAACATGCATAATTCCAAGGAAATCATCTGTGGGTTTTAACATGTCTGAAAGAATACCTGAACCACCAAGAAGGACCAAGCTAGATGAATAAGCTAGATGAATAAGACATGAGAATTAAAGTTTGGAAGGAGCTAGATGATTTCCAATGACAATTGGCTGAACCAGGCCTACAACACAGCTCTAGCTATGCCCAGGTCACGATTTTTTTGGTCATTAAACCCTAGAGAAAGTGAATAGTTTAGGAGCCTCAAAGATGACTAATGAGTGTGATAGGTGAGTTTATTGTGCCAACTTGGCCCACAGAAACATGTGGGATCAATAATGTTACAGTCTGATTGGAGGGTAAAGAGATAAATGACTCAGCAAGCCCTCCCCTCTCTCTTGTTCTCTGGTGATCAAACCATTGTGTGGTTGTTTTATCTAGTTTTCTGCCTCAACTTGTGAGCTACACTACCTGTGAGACAGGCAACACATGGATTATGTTGCTAGAGGTTTGTGATTCCTTGAGACCTTCTTTGCCACGCGGTTGGTATATACATTGCTTAAGTTTGAAGCTGTCGGGGCCTGTCATTCTGCATTGCTTGAGTTCAAGAACCCATCCAGCCTGCTTCAATAAATTCCTGAGCTGCTGACTGTTGGTGACCCACCCTGCTGACTGTGGCTGGACTGACTCCATTGCCTTAGGGAAGACTGAGCTGCCTGTTACTTGGACCCAGCAGTTCTGGTGAGTTCAAGGACTTCCAATAAAAGTGAGTTGAACTGAGCCCTCTGTACTGCTTTGTGGACTAAATTAGCTGTTATATGCCTTCATCCTGTATGTTTCTATCTCTATCTATTTATATATACACAAAATCATAAGTGTCCTGGTTTTGTTTCTCTACAGTACCCTGTCTAACACAGTGAGATAATGTCTCAATCACCTCTACTCTAAATTGAGAGTCAGAAGTAGGACCATGGTTTATGTGTCTCTTTTCTTTTAATCTGTGGTCAGATTGAATGACATAAACAACAGCAATCAGAAAATCAACAGAATCAAAACACCAAGGACATCTGGGTTTTAGAAAGAATTACACACTATGTATATGTGGTTGGATAAGGTAGGAGATCCTCTTCTGTCACTTAGCAAATGGACTCTGCATTTAAAACTAGCATATCTTGCCGGCAGAACAAGATAAACCCAAACCAAAAACCAAACTCAATGGCATGGAGTGCTTTGCTACCCTTAGTGATCAGATAGGATGGAACAGAAACACTCTGGGAGGCGGTAAATCTTTCTGAGTACAATTTGTCTCATTGTCCCCATGAAGAATGGTTGGTAAATTAGAACCATTGACTTTTTAGTTAGTAGCCCAGTGCGTAATCCATTGTGACACCAGGATAGTGTCGAGGAAAACAAGCCCCACATTTTAGAAGTAGTAGATTTGCATTTCCCATTTGGTTTGAGTTGCACCAAGGAATGCCTTGAAGGTCACCATCATGCTGGTGGGTGTGAACCTTCATTTCTAATGGGCTTCTCCTTTTATTTCTAATGAGAGGGGCTCAGTTACACTGCTCTGGGTATATCCTAGAAAGACCACTTATCACATTGTCACATAGTTTGATAAAAATGTTCTCGAGTTGTTCATCAGTGTGGCACCAAAAAGACTTTCTGGGATCTAAGACTGTAAGACATGCTATTTTAAAGTAAGTAAATGGCCCTTTTGTGTGCAGTGTCCATCTTACAGGGTATAAGCAGGGTGTTCATGGAAACAGCTCTGTAGGAGACCAGAGTCTCGTGAGAAAAGTATATTCTCAGCATTGTCAACTTCCCTCCATTAGTCTACCCTAAGTGCAGTAGCCCTCAAAGTTAGTTGAGTATTTACAGTATGCCAGCCATATAAAGTGCTTTAAATGAATTTTCTATTTTCAGTTAAATTTTCACTTAAATATCATAAGTGCCATGAACTTTTCTCTTTTAGAGATGAGAAACAGATTTGGAGAACTAAATATGTAGTAAGGGGAGGAGACAAATTCTATCCCAGCCAAGTCTGCCTCCAAAGTCAACGTAGTCTTTCAGCATGCATATTACAGGAATACCTTCAAAACCCTTAAAACACACAACAGCTTCAGTTCTAAAAAACTCTTGGAGTTATAGTAATAAATAACAAAATTATTAATATGGAAAACAGTGTGTGGCTTTCAGGAAAGGAATACTTTTCTATTTCTTTTTTTTTTTTTTGGTTTGGTTTTGTGGGCATCACTGCCTCTGGTGGTCGTGGTGCTACCCAGGGCCTCTCCTGAGAGCCACCGCTGGATTTGAACCGCCAAGCCCGAAGGTCGCAGTCCCGCACTCAGCCACTTACGCCACTGGGGCTCAGCCCCGAGTACTTTTCTATTTCATAACCGATTTTATCTGTTTAGCATTTGATGAGTGAATTCCCGTTTATTTTATTTATCTTCCTGATAGAAGTTAAAATGTGTTCCATTTCAACTTCTGTCACTCAATCCATCGCTTTTTGCATGAAATAATCCTATATCTTCCCTACTTTATTTGGCCTTCACTTAAGTGGTGGCCTTATTGGTTGTGAGGGGTTTACTTGTCTTGTATTTTCCTGTGTTTTCAGTTCTTATGTGTACCAGTGTACATGCTCTTTTCTAGCCGGATTTGTAAGGTAGATTGGGATCATGATAGTGGTGGGGAGGAAGCATTAAAGATCTGGAGGGGAGTTGTATGTTTCCTTGGCGCTATACTGAACCCTGACTGGCTTGTCTCTTGAAGTATATCACCATGTCCCTTTTATGCTGAGATGCCTATGGGTGGACTCAAACTTCTAACCTTTTGGTTAAATGTCAAGTGCCTTCACCATTTGCACCAGTCCGGATGTCCATCCTTCTAGCAATCCTTCTAGCAATGAGAATTCTCATCTGTCCATCTACCATATATATCAAGCATCAACCGACCAAAATATAAGCTGGGTCACCTCATTTTATCACAAAAAATTGGGAAAACTTAATGGCTCGAGTATAAGCCTAGGAAGGGAAATGTAGCAGTTATGGTAAACTTCAAAACAAAAATAAACACCAATGAAATTACATTAATTGAGGTATCATTGGATTAAATAATTTGAATATTTATTCAAAGAAAAACAATAAACTAGCTATGTAAGTAGAATAGAGAGTCAGCAAAAAATATGGTATCAATAATAACACACGCTGTGCTACTGCATGTGCTGCATTGCTACAGATGCAGCCTTATCACAGGTGCACAACAACACTGCTTGTATTGAGGTCTAACACAGGCAGATGATATTCCAGAATGTGATGACATCACTGTTTGTACAGTGAAGTCTGTGTTAGGGCTCATAATATACATGCTGTGTTGTGTATGTACTGTGTGACTGCATATATGTGCTGTGTTATTGCATACACAGTGTTACTGCAAGGATGCAGTGCACGCCAGTACCAGCACACAGACATAGACCAGTTCTTGCCCAGTACAGCACAGCATGGACAACACAGAGACTGAGGTGTGCAGGAGAAAAGACAAACAGTGATATGAACAGTCATCGGACCACCCAGAGAGGTTGCAGGTGCCTGCACATGAGCATGAGCGACTGCACTGCATCAAGTGGGACCCTAAATCCAGTATAAGGCAAGGAGGACTTTTTCAGCATTAAAAAAAATGTGCTGAAAAATTGGCTCATGCATGAGTATATAAACCCATTAGTTTACTCCTTTAGCATTTACTTTTAAAGTTAAATATTTACAATACATAGCATATTATTTTTAGCATTAAATCAAACACAAGAAAAATGGAGGGTCTCTGTTGCCAACAAGTATCATTCGCCAAGTAGTTCGTGGTCATTGCCAGCAACTTTGGGAACACAGTGGATCCTACAGACTCAGTTCGAACTGTCAGAGCCCCACAGAAAAAAGGTGAAACTTTCTGTTCCCATGCAGATTTACAGCCACAAACCTGCAAGAGCAGATCTACTCTGTTCTCTAGGCTCCTCTGAGGCAAGGTGGACCCCATGACAGTGACTGTATTTACTCTATTCCTGCTTCCTCACTGTGCTTTGCTTGCCAATGCTGTTTAGTTGTAGAGCAGCAATGATTATTTCCATTAGTGGTCTTGAAGTTAGTTCTTAACCTCACCTTACTCCTGCCTATCAGCAGAGTGAAGAACATCCTTCAAAATCGGGTTAGAGATATAGACACACTATTCAGAGTCATCATGCACCAAATAAGGAAGTCTGACTTGCCTACCTGAAATATAATCGACTATCACTCATTTTCGCCTTTCATTTGCACACGAAAGAGACGGGCAATATTTTCTCTGCAGCAACTACACGTGCGTTACTCGAGTCAGTGGCCATGTGGCAAAGGTGGGTGGGAGTAAAGTTAGACGCAGAGAGAAGAGGGAGAGTAAATAAACTTTTGTCCTGTCTTACCAGACTCTCATCTCCCCTGACGCTCCTGAAGGGGAAATCTCCTTCCCGAGACAGGAGAATGGAGGATTCAGCCTGCACACTGCATGTACCCAGAGGCATAATTTCTACACAGTGATGCTTTGGGTACACATACACACATACACACACACACACACACATACACCAAGTTTCCAATAGTTTGTTCACACCAATCTCTTCAATAGGCAGAGATAATAATCAGTGGTAGCTGAGGGAAGCTTCCAACATAAAAGGTGAGGAAACAACCAAACAACCAACCAACAAATAAAACTTAGAACGTGAGACACAAGAAGATATTCTATAAGTTTCTCAAACATTAACATTGGTAACCACAGAGAAATAAGAAACTGTATTATATTGCATTGTTCACATAAAAATTCTGATATTTTTTGAAATGGCAATCAGGAGAAGAAAGAGCTTTTAGATAATGAAAGTAGCACAACAGAAATATGAATATCTAATAGTAGTGTTGGAAGAAAATTTTGAAAAGTAGACCATAAACAAGGAGATAGATAACAAAGGCGATTAAATTAAAATTATAGGGGTGCTTCAGGAAATCCAGAATCTAGCTAGTGGGAATCCCAAAATAATAAAACTAGAGACAATGCGTAATAATTTTTCAACAAACAATTCAAACCATTTCAAGTACCAAAACACACCAATCTTAAGTCTGCTGAATCCTCAACTCAATATTGAGAAAAGAATCCCTATTATGAGAATCCCACAGTTAGCAGAAGAGAAGATCCTCCAAACTTTGACAGAGAAAAAGAGTTCATGCAGAAAAGATCAGCAATAATAATAACTTCTGACTTCTTAGCAACACACATGAAACTTGAACAATAGTGGAGTTTTTTCCAAAAGTTTGAGTAAAAACACATTTGGCCTAGAATTCTTTACCAAGTCCAAGTCCAACCAGTCATTAAAAAAAGAAGGTTTTTGGAGGGTAAGGAGAGAACCAAAGCAAAACCAAACTATTTTCATAAAGTGATCAGTGGTTCTGCTACATCAAAATGAGAGCTGCAATTAATAATGAGCAAAATATAGAATCTAAAAGACAAGAGGGACAGTAATGTGGATACAAAATCCAGTTCCAGAATAGATGTCAAGGGAAGACCCAGGATGGCCGCTCTGCAGCAGAGATAGGGAGCCATCAATCTAAAGGATGCAGAAAGGAGGACCATTCCCAGAAAGAGATATTTCTATATCTAGACAAATCAAACCAAACTCACTGCCATTGAGTTGATTCTGTCTCATTATGACCCCATGGGGCCAGGTAGAACTGTCCATGTGGATTTCAGAAACAAAAACTCTTTAAGTAAGCATAAAAATCTGTCTTTCTTCTGAGGAGTGGCAGGTGGAGTTGAACTGCTGATCCTTTGTTTAGCAGCACAACTTGTAAACACTACACCACCAGTGTTCCATCACATCTATATTTTTGTATGTAAAATTGTTTGCCTCTCTATACAAAAATCAGTCTCTTGATAACATTAAATCTCCAGGTAAGGAAATTAATGAACATTGAGTGACAACTGTAGGATAGGCTATCAGTATATCCCAGTCAGGGATAAGCTTTTGTAGCTCTTGAGCTCACTATCATCTAGCAAATAAATTTTAAAATATTAAAACATGTAAAAATATTGAAATAAGAATCAGGCAGTATCAGATGAGTTTTTCATGATTGACTTTGGACCCTTAGAGTGTGGTGGCTCTTTAATATATAGCCATACTCATAGGGCTCAAGCTATCTTGTACCTTTTGCTTGCCAGCTTCTTGAGCACTCTTTGATTGTAGTATTTATCCCATGTTATTACAGTAACTAAACTCATGTCTTCAATTCTATTCTGACTCACAGCAAACCAATAGGCCAGAGTAGAACTGCAGCATAGGGCTTCCCAGGCCTTTTTTTTTTTTAGTAATGAGCACTCCAGAGACCTCTGACATTCTGTACCAGATTGGTGATTCTAACTCTGCTACAAAACTGCCACCTGAGGTCTTCCCTTGGCAGTTATTCTGGAACTTGCCTTTGTGTCCATATCACTGGATCTCTTGTTTTTTAAATTCTATAATTTTCTCATAATTGACATTAGCACTTATTTTGACACAGCACAGCCACTAACAACTCAAGGAAAATTATTTGGTTTTGTTCCCCCCTCACAATTGATGGCTAGTTTACTCGATAAAGAATTCTAGGCCAATGTGTTTTTACTCAAACCTCTGAAGGTTGATGTTTGAGGTATTTTTCCAAGGCTATGAACCTTCAGTTGGTGGATTCACACTAACCCTTCCAGTTAGATCTGAGTGCATAACCCCAAGCCCCTTTGTATTATAGTTAGCAATTTTTATTTCTGTCTTTGTTAATTGAGTCAACAGTGGGGTTCAATAGGTATCAGTACATTCATTCATTTACTCACGCTTGAGTTATTAGACAAGGTATTTATTCAACCCACTGTCTTCGGTACCTGGCCTGGTGACTGACATAAGAATTCAATACAGAAGTTTTGAGTGAATACATGAATAAATGAGTAGAGTGAATTCAAAAATTCATCACAGGATTTGAAATGATAGCTTTTTAAAGTCAGCACTTTCCATAATCCTGCAAACCTCTAAAATTTTTTCGCCAGTGGGAATTTCTATCTCATCTTGCCTCAAAAGTTAAGCTGCCATTATTTTAATATACCAATCAAATCTCATAGGAAGACAATTCACCTGTAGAGTAATTCACCTGCAGAAAGATTAAACATATTCATTCAGACACAAAAGGCACCTGAAGGCTACTCCCAATTCTATTTTTGTATTCTGTTTTCCTCCCTGTCATGTTGCACATTTGCAAATAGCACAATTGTAGCAAACAGAATTGACAGACATAAGCAATTAGTGCTTTTAGTACAATATGTTTCATAATTATCACTCACATCTTTTGAGCAAAGCCTTTCTCACAGTAGCCCAGGGGAAGAAGGGCATTTTGATAGAAGTAAAAGGATAAAGGCTGCGTGGACTGGCGATTCCTGTCAAGTCATTCACCATGTTAGAAGCACAAACAGCTTCAACTCAAACAATTCTCTGCTCTGGGGTTTCATCTATTTCCTTTCTCAAATTGAAAACCACATTTAGATGGAAAGAGATCATGAATAAACATGATGAACTCGGAGTCCAGTGGCTCTGAGAAGAGGAGTCTATAGGAGGAATTGAGTCAAGTCCTAGCCAGGGATTGACTAGTTGAATGGCAGCGAACACGTTCCTTGAAAAACATGATTGCTGGTAGCTAACCCAACGATTTCTATGAGATTTCAGAAAGATTTACTAAAAACAATTTTTCTGAAGAAGCTAATCTGTCCCAAAGCTCATTTTACATATGCAATCAACTTGATGGCAGTAAGTTTGAGATGTTAATCATGGTTTCTGACAATATTTTAATAGATTGATATATACATTCCAGAAAGCAGAGATGGCTTTATGAAAGAATTTTCACAATCCATTGGGCCAACCTGGGTTCTGTTCTTTTCCAATTAACCGCAAGTATAGCTGCAGCTGCTTGTCAGTGGATGCTGGTGTTTGGCTGTGAAGTGTTTCCACGGTGCTTCAAAACTATGATGAATGAGGGAGAAATTGAAGGATTCTACAAACTTATTGAGTCTCAAATTAATCTCCATCAACTATTGGTGACTGGAATGTTGAAACTACCAAAGAAAGACTAGTAGCTGGAACATATGTCTTTGGTGACAGAACTACAGCGAGAGGTTTCATGATAGGATGTTGCAAGAATAGTTACTCTTTATGAGTACCTCTCTTTTTTTCCAATAATATAAATGGTTACTGTACACCTGAATTTCAACAGATGATATTCTCAGGACTCAAACTGACTGTATCTGTAGGAAATACAATGGAGAAGCTCAATATTACCAGACAAAACAAGTCCAGAAGCTGATTATGGAACAAACTATCAATTGCTCATGTGCAATATGACCCTGAAGACAATTAAAACAAATCCATAAAAATCAAACTGAAAGTTTGTGTTTATTCCAGGTGAATCTAGATAAGTACAAATAGATGCACTGATCTCTAATTACTAAAGACATAATAAGCTGTTGAATGACATCAGACGTCATATAGAAAAAAAACCCAAAGGGTTATTAAAATGAGAAGAGAAAAGATCTAAGTGGTGGTGAGAAGAAACTCCGAAACCTGTCTTGAATATAGAGTAGCTAGAGCAGATGGTAGAATGATGTAGTAAAACAGCTGAAAGAGAACATTTTAAATGGCAATTCAAGAAGTCAAAAAAGAGTAATATAATGTAATGTGAAAAATATCTGGGGTTTGAAATTCAAAAATGAAGAAAAAATTCAAACCTTGACTTACAATATTAAAAAATTTCATTAGCAAAATATTGAATGATGTAGGAAGTATCAAAAAAAAGATGGAAGGAGTACTTGGAGTCAGAATACCAGAAAGAAGTGGTAGACATTCAACCATTTCTAGAGGTAGTGTGTCATCATGAATCAATGGTACTTCAGGAATAAATTCAAGCTGTGTTGATGGCATTAGTGTGAATTTAGGTTCCAGAAATTGATGGAAACCAATTGGAATGGATGAAGCACTAGAAGCACTCATCAAACTATGCAAAAAGAAAACAGTTTGGAAGACAGCTACCTGGCCAGCTGAATGGAAGAAATACAGATTTATGCTCATTTCAAAGAAAAATGATACAATAGAATGAGGAATTATTGAACAATATCATTCAAACGAATTACAAGAAAATTTTTCCTGAAGATAATTCAACAATGAATGCATCAGTGTACCACCAGGGAGCTCCTTAAAATTCCAACTGTACTCAGACAGATGTCTACTTATGCTTTATCAACTCTGCAAAGATATTTAACTGCGTGGATCATAACACCTTATGGATAGCATTGAGAAGAGTGGGAGCTCCAGAAACTTCATGAGGCTCATCATTGCTGAACCTATACATCTGTGGTTCTCGATCGTTCTAATGCCTCAACCCTTTAATAGAGTTCCTCATGATGTGGTGACCCCCGATCATAAATTTATTGTCATTGCTACTTCATAATTGTAATTTTGCTACTGTTATGACTCAGGCGACCCCTGTAAAAGGGTTGTTCGACCCCCCAAAGGGGTCGCAACCTGCAGGTTGAAAAACGCTGCTACACGTGGACCAAGGGGCAGTCATTAAAACAGAACATGGGAAGAGTGTGTGATTTAAGGTCAGGAGAGTTGTCTTTCAGAGTTGTATCTTTAACTTCATTTATTCAAGCTGTATTCTGAGCAAACAATCCCAGATGCTGGACTATATAAAATCTGCATCAGGATTGGAAGCAGGCATATTAGCAACCCGTGGTAATGCAGATGACAAGACCTTGCTTGCTGAAAGTGAGGCAGACCGGAAGGACTTGCTGGTGTAAATCAAAGCCTGCAATCTTCACTGTGGATTGCAATTCAGTGTCAAAGAGACAAAACTGACAATGATAACAAACCTGTCAACTGGACAAATACACAACATCATGATAAATAGAAAATGATTAAAGTTACCAAGGATTTCATTTTGCTTGGATCCATAATCAATGTTTATAGATGGAATGATAAAAAAAATGGAATGATAGACTGCATTGGGCAAATCTGTGCTAAGGCATTAAAGAGCAAGGATGTCATTTAGAGAACTAGAGTGCACCTGACACAAGTCATCATATCTTGAATAGCCTCTTATGCATTGGAAAGTTTTGGATAATGAAGACCAAAAAAGAACTGGCGCATTTGAATTATGCTATTGAAGGTATCATGGATGGACAAACATACAAATCTGTCTTAGATCAAGGTCTTCAGAATCAAGGATGGCAAGATTTCTGTTCCACGTGCTTTAGCTGTGCCAGGAGAGACCAGTCCCAGGGAAAGGCTGTGATGTTTGATAGAAGGTCAAAAGAAAGAGAAAGAATCTCAAGAAATGGGTTGGCAGTGTGACTGTGGCTTCAAACATCACCACAAATGTACGACTTGTGCAGGACAAGGCAATGCTTCATTCTGTTGTGCACAGGACCTCTATGAGTCTAAGTCAACTGAAGGACATGCATCACAAACAGCAGCAACATGTGGCTAGTGGCTACAGATACAGAGCCAGCTATCTGTGCAGGACATGCAAGTCAAGGAATGAACAAAGCATTGTTCATATATTAGAAGAAACTAAAGAAACATGACAAGTAAATGAAACAAGTTCCCAGATACTAACCTGTACCAGAATTTAAAAGATTAATTGGGAGTGTTGGAACATTTGAAAAAAGTCTGTCATTGGACAGAAGTGTAATAACATGATTTCCTGCCTTAGAGTTACACAGTGTTTATGGAGGAGAGTGTTGCTCTTTTTTGCTAAGTTAAATGTTTACTATCTTGCTTACAGCTTTCTCACCAAGGTTTAGAGACACCAATGATCATTTCTATGTCTATGCAAGTATAGAGACAGAGAGAGGGGACGAGGAAGGGGGCAGAGATTTAGCAAACATATTGTGATGTTAATAATAGAGAATTTCTCTGAATTATTCTTTCCTTATGATTGCAAAAGATTTAACTAGCTTTATTTGGTAGTGTGAACAAAGAATGGTTATCAATTAATTTTCCTGGGGCATAGAATAAGGAAGAGAATAGAAAACTAAGTTGTGAATCTTTGGCTTATTTGAAAGAAAGCCGGAAATGTTAAAATTTATCAGTAAGGAAAACAACATTGTTTAAGGACATATATTAAGAAGAAGTTAATATAAGTAATAGAAAATAAATCCAACATCATGGGGTTGATTCCAACTGATAACAGTCTTACTTAGTGTTACCAAGGTTGTAAATCTTTACAGGAGCAGATAGCTGCATATTTCCTCCTTGGATTGGCTCATGGATTCTAACTGATGACTTCGAGGTTAGTAGGCAAGTGCTCACCTAACAGTGTACCACTACTCCTCACTATTACACATAAACCCCAAACTCACTGCGATTGAGGCAATTCTAACTCATAGGCAACCCTACAATCCCACAGTAACAACGGTAGCTGAACAGGTGTGGGAAGGAGAATTACATATGTGTGTATTTGTATGTCTATGTGTACTCACATGTATATATACATACAGATATGTACACATATATATAATTTAACACAGCATATTTCTACTTGTGTATGAAGCTAAGGTACAAATGCAAGGGCAAATAAAAAAGCACTATAAAATAGCGTAGAAAACTTTATTAAACAAAAGTATCAAATGTGTGAAGCTATTTTTTCTCAATATACTTTCCACCTAGATCTATATACTTCTAAGTGGAGTTTCTACCTCTCTATGCCTTTCCTAAGGATCTGGGCTCTTCCCTCTACACCATGTTAATCCAGTACTTGGCATCCTCCCTCAATTCCTAATCCTTTTACAGGTTGTTTGAATTAGGGGACCATCAGCAACAGAAGTCTGGAAGGACAATATTAGGACTGTCCAGGAATGGGGTAAGGTTTTCCAATGAGGTTTTCATAGGACAGCCCTGGTTATTCTTGGAGGAAAAAATACACAAGTTCATCACTGTAATGGACAAAATTTCCTGGGTGCAGTTTTTCTAAATTTGTCTCACCAGTGAAATTTTCAATTGTATCTAAATTGTATCATACATTTCCTGTGTTCATCCTGTACCCTTTGAAAAAATATATCCGAATTACCCATTGAGAGTCACAGAGGAACAGTTGTGATTAGCCTGTGATCTTATCTCTATGCTTTAAATTAGAATGATGCTGTAGATCTCTTGGGAAGTCACGCTTTTGATGGGACCTTCTCTCTGGTTTTTGAGTACCTAAATATAAGACCTTTACCCTGTTAAAATTGTTCCAAAAATTCATGTTCATTAGCTGCAATCTTGGTTAAAGAACAGATGGAAAGATCGGCACTTTGAATTAGCTGATCTTTGTGCAATCATTTTGACATTCACTGTGTCAAAACTGGCTGAGTCCAACACGTTTCCCTCACGAGCCATGTGAGGTCCCAACTTCAGTAGTTAGCACATCTTAATTAGCCAGTTTTTGGACTTCACCAAGATAGACAATATTCCCACTCTCAGCTAAATTTTTAGGTTTCTTAGACATTCACTAAAATCCTAGCTGTAGTAGAAAACTACTGTTTTTTATGGAGTAGCATTCCCATGGGGTTGTTGCAAAGCTTCAGTGATTTGGAAAGCCATCCATTTGAATTTTTAAATTTTTACATTAGCCTGAAATTAAAAATAATTGTTCCCATGGCAAAAATATTATATCTTTTTAAGGCACTCTCATATAACCAAGTGGTCTGGTGGGATAGTGCCTGCGACGTGAGCTACTAATAGCATGTTCAGTAGTTTGAAACTACCAGCTGTTCCTTGAAAGTAAGGCAGAGGTTTCTACTTCCGTCAAACATGACAGTCACGGAAACCCACAGGGCAGTCCTCCCTTGTCCTATAGAATCACCGTGAGTCAGCATCAACTCAAAGGCAATGAGGATGTTCTTTTTTTAAATAAAACAAAGTCAAGCACTTATCTGAAGCTTTCCACTGATCACAGAGACATGGTTAAACACTTTTTTTGTGTTTGGAATAAGCACATAAATGTATGAACTAGAACCTTAGCATCAACATCCTTTTTTAAAAATACTTTTATTGGATGCTCTTACACCAGTCATCACAATCCATACATTCATCCACTGTATCAAGCACATTTGCACATACACTGTCATCTTCATTTTCAAAGCATTCTCTTCCCACTTGAGCCCCTGATCTCAGCTACCCAGTTCTTGCCCCTTCCTTCCCCACCCATGCTCCCTCAAGAACTCTGCATAAGGTATAGGTTATTTTTTCCATATCTTACATCATCTCCATCACCCTCACCTACTTTCCCATTATTTCTCCCCCTGGGAGGGGTTTCTCATTTGATTCTTGTGATCTATTTCTCCTTTCTCCCCCCACCCTCCTCTAATCCTCCTGGTATCTCTACTCTGCTTATTGGTCCTGACGGATTTATCTATCCAGCATTCCCTATGTTGGGAGCTCTTATCTGTAGCAGTGTGCGTGCTCTGGTCTAAACTGATTTGTAA
The DNA here is from genome assembly GCA_004026705.1 of Nesogale talazaci. Taxonomy (NCBI): domain Eukaryota; kingdom Metazoa; phylum Chordata; class Mammalia; order Afrosoricida; family Tenrecidae; genus Nesogale; species Nesogale talazaci. The sequence continues at coordinate 173,979 of PVJH01000529.1, read as the reverse complement.
GGTAGAATTAAGGTAATGAAGCACCAAAGGAGTAGAAGAAAGTTATGTGCTTCATCATTTCATCAGTGATATACCGCACCCTGACTGGCGCATCTCTTCCCTGTGACCCCTTTGTGAGAGGCTGTCCAATTATCTATAGATGGGTATTGGGGCTCTACTCCACGCACACACACACACCCCACCTCCATTTACCTTGGGCATGGTTTTGTTCTGAGTCTTAGATGCCTGAAACCTGATCCAAAGGCCAACTCATGATCAACAGGGTGGTGTGATTTTTTCACATGGGCTTTGTTGCTTCGTTGACCCAAGAATATGATAGCTTCTTGAAAAAACAACCCACTTCAGTCAAGTAGATTTCTATTCATAGGGACCATGTAGGTCTGAGTACAAGTGCTCTTTAGATGTTCTGGGATTATAAATCTTTACAAGAGAAGACAATCTCATTTTTCCTCCTGACTCACGGTGATTCTATAGGACAAGGGAGGACTGCCCTGTGGGTTTCCGTGACTGTCATGTTTGACGGAAGTAGAAACCTCTGCCTTACTTTCAAGGAACAGCTGGTAGTTTCAAACTACTGAACGTGCTATTAGTAGCTCACGTCGCAGGCACTATCCCACCAGACCACTTGGTTATATGAGAGTGCCTTAAAAAGATATAATATTTTTGCCATGGGAACAATTATTTTTAATTCCAGGCTAATGTAAAATGTGACTAGTAGATTTTAACAACTGAACTTGTGGCCCAACACTTAACTCACTGTGTGACCAGGGATCCTAGAGTAAAGTATACAGAGGGGAAACAGTAGGAAAACATCTTTGCATAACCAAATACCTTGTGACAATGAATTACTGAGCCTGGGGCTCTGGACCAACATTTAAAGACACCAAGTTTGACTGGTATGACATCATCTACAGAGAAGATCGTCTATGTATAGTCTACTTTGATGAAAACCAACCATGGTCTTAGAAGGTGTGAGAAGCTAATTAAGCTGTAATTATGGTCTATCTCTATTCCGCTAAAAGAAGAGTGAAAAAATAATTGAAGACAGAAGGAAGCAATTAATTCAAAGGACCAAAAGACTATGTGAACCCCAGCTTCTATTATCTGGAGACAAAAAGAACTCAATGATACCTGACTAACACTGGTGACCACTCTAAAATGGATCACAATAGGAAGTCATGGATAGAGGAGGAGAAAATTGAGAAATGAAAATTGTTGAAATCATAGAAAACACCAGGTGCAATGGTTTGATAGGTCCTGGTGGTCTTTTCTTTTGTCACTCTTCATGCCTGTAATTTAATTCACCCCCATCACTTAATTTTCATACAAAAAATGGGCAAGTGTAAAAGGTAAACAGGAACACCACCAGGGTAGTATCCTTTTCTTAAGACAATCAAGGATGTAAGATGAAAAATGACAGCACTTACCAAGAAAGAAATTCAGAGAGAAGTCAGGAAAGGTTTAGAGAGAAGAAAGGGTGAAAATCAGAAACACAGAGGGCAAGTCGGATAAGGGAGGCTACATTGTGGAGATCATAGTCAATAATCTGAAACAAAACGTGTCAGGAATTTTTAATGGAAAACTGATTTGTTAATCCAATTCACAATTAAAATTTTCTTTAAAAAGGACTTAAGAGCAGTGGTAAAAAATGGCCTCAAATAATAAAATCTTGCAATGGTAGTAGTAGCAGAAAAAATAGAATAAGGAGATGATTGTGTTATGTATTTTTAAGTTAAGACCCACTTAATTGTTCCATAACAATTATGTTCCCCACCTTCAACCCCCACACCATGCAACATTATGTGAGTCACAGAGCTTTTGAAATTCATTCATGGGTCCATATTAAGAATCTGAGGATTAGGGGAACACTGAAGGGAAAGAATAAGTTAATCTTTTAAACAAAGTAGAGGTGAGAAAGCTTTAAGTAAAAGATAACATGAAGGCCTAAACCTTTTTATGGGTTGAATCGTATCATCCAAAATGTAGTTTGGATCCCCAAACCATATAGTTATGTATCTAACTTAATCTAATTCAATCTAATGACTATTATTTAATATAATAAATTACAACATAAAATATAATATAGGACTGGAACCTTTAGTATGGATTAAAACTCATAAATGAAACCAAAATTCTCACAACTAGACCACCAGATAACACCAAAATGGAGAAAAAAATTAAAGTTGTCAAAGATTCACTCTTGTTGGATTCACAATCAATGTTCCTGGAAACAGTAGTCAAGAGATCAAGCAATGTTATCAGGTCACTTTGCTGCACAAGACCTCTTTAAAGTGTTGAAAAACAGGAGGTTTACTTTAAAGGCTAAGGTGAGCCTGACCCAAGTCATGGTACTTTTAAAGCCCTCACATGCTTGTGAAAGTTAGGCATTGAATAAGGAAGACCCAAGAAGAATTGATGCAGTTGAATCATGGTGCTGGAGAAGAATATTAAATGTACCATCCACTGTCAAAGGAAAAAACATATCTATCTGCATCAGCTTCCTTCTTTGAAGCAAGAATGGTCCAACTTAATCTCAAGTATTTTGGATATGTTATTAGAAGAGACTAACACCTGGAGAAGAACATCATGCTTGGTAAAGTACACGGATGCAAAAAAAAAAAAAGAGGAAAACTATAATACGATGGATTGACACAGTGGCTGCCACAAAGGACTCCAATATAGGAACACTTATGAAAATGGCACAGGACTGGGTGGTGTGTTAGGGTTGTTTTTTTCTGTGCTGAGTGCGTGGTGTTTGTTCTGTTCTACCCAGAGGTTGATGTGAGTTGAAACCAAACCCAACAACAATCAATAAATGGTGTTTGAAGTGGATACTAACCTAACCACTTCTGAGCTAGATCAGGAGTAGCAGAGACATAGTAACAGATGTGCACATCCTGGGGAAGAGATATCACCCAGATGAGAGGACTGTCAGGACTATCAACAAAAAAGAAGTCAACATTGCTGAGGTTTAAATTTTCAGACTCCCAGCTGGTACGTGATTGCTATTCTAGTCAGTGCCAGCCAGTTTAGATTTCAAATGTTTTGTAAATGTTTTTTGTATGTTATCTCGTCTTCATATTGAGGTTGTAAATTCTTTAAGGTAGAGGTGGCATGATCAATCTATTTTGCTCCCTTCCACAGTACCTCCTGCAGTTATGGACACAGAATAAGCCCCACAGAAGGCATAGATTGATCTGATCCCTGGTGATAATTACATAGCATCTTCACATGGAGATTGTAATCCTCATGCATTATTCATTTGGAGATTCTGTCTCCTTGGGTACGGTACTGGGAGTAAATGGTAAGTATAGCAGATATAGGAATGACAGAGGATATAGAGATAATAGCAAACCAAACAGTTTTATTCTCTAATCTTACATCCACCCATCTTCTGAACTTTTGTCCTTGTAGATCCACTGTCAAGGAATGTTGAGGAATGGTGCTTAGCTGTGCTTCCCTGGTGTCCAGTGGCACCCCGACACAGTTGTACTCTTAGTGTGGCCACCACATATATTCACCATGCATTCCTGTCAGAATCTATTAAGTAATTCATCCCTGAGCAAACTGCATGAGGACACTTGTATAAAACAAGCATGCTGACTCTATGCCTCTGTGCAGAAACAACTGACAATGAATTCACAAGGGAAAGAATTTCTGTTGTTGCTGTTGTTCTTGTTTGATGCCATTGAGTCATTTCCCTCTCATCGTGACACTGTGTACAACAGAACCAAACATCTTCCGGTCCTGTGCCAGTCTCAAAATTGCTCTATGGAGCCTACTGTTCTAGCAACTAAGTCAATCCTTTTATTGAGCAATACCTATTGCTCACTGACTCTGCTTTACCAAGCATAGTGTCCTTCTTCAGGACACTGATTTCTGATTGCATCTCCAAAGCACTTAAGATGAAGCCTTACCCTGTTTGCTTCTAAGATAATGCATTCTGTCTGTACTTCTTTCAAGACAGATTTGTGCATTATTCTGGAATTCCATGGTACATACAATATTTTTCACCAATATTTTTCACCAATATCTTTATTCAGAGTCATTAATAGTCCAGCAACTCAAGCAGAAGAAAACTTGGTATTACTTATTTATTAAGATAAGGAATTAACTCAGATGATGCCCAGCTATTAAAAAGAAGAATGACTCCCTTAGTCTAGGGCATTCACACCTTACCGCCATCCAGCTGGGAGAGTTCCACCTTCTGCAGTATAACCTGAGGCTGGGGAAAGCCCGCCCACCCTCTCACCTAACTTTTTCCTGGTGAAATTTAGTCTGCCCACCCTCTGCAGTGCTTAACACTGGGCTGAGGAAATCCCACCTACTTCTTTGGGAGAAGTCCTGCCTGTATGACTGGAGGAACTCCTATGCATCCTCTGTGATCTCACATGACTCAGGGAACTTCCTCATGCCTGCCATCGTGCCTCACATGGCATAATGTAAGCCAACATTTGTTAACATTTCGAGCTGCTGCAGCAAACTCTGCCCAGCTTTGACAGTGATCTATCTCACCAAGGCAATTCCACTCACAATTCATAGTGCTCTACACTAAAGCAGGCAAACTGTCAGCCTTCTGTGGGACTCCTGTTGCAGCAGGCAACTCTGCACACCCTCTGTGGTTCACCAACCTGCCATAGACCACACCATCACAGCTTCTTGTGAGATTACCCAGAACAGCACCATCCTCGCAAGTTCACGACAACCCAATCCGTGTCCCCTAAGAGAACCATCCAACTTGTCCTCCAAATAACAGAAGACAGGTTGATCAGGGAAATAATGAAGTCAGAGGAGGAGAAAGTGGAAGTCCAATTCCATAGTGAATTTTTCTACAGGCAGTTCAAAGAAGCATTCCTATGACTCTCCTAAAGAGAGCCAGTGCTCTCTGACTCCCTGGAAAATGGCACTGTTCTCTTCCAAAACAATGCAGCGCAAGCAGCATTCATCCCTAACAACCTTAATGAAAAAAACAGGAGAAACAAAAGGCAATTGGCAATAGCAAAAGACTACCTGAAGTTAACGACATGCATAGAAGAAGCAGACATTGATCTACCACAAAAGGAAATTTTCAAAATGTTGCTTGGAATCATATAGGATATGAGGGAAGCAATATAAAAAATGATGAAATGATAGAGGAGATAAAGTCTATACATCAAAAGGAAATACATGAACTTAGAGACGAGACAACAAAAACCAGTGGCAGACTCACAGACTTCACCAATCGACTGGAAGGGGCAGAGAACCATACCAGTGACCTAGAGAACAGTCAAGCAGACTTTAACAAGTGCAAACAAAATTCTAATAAGACAATCAGAGAAGCTGGAGAAAACCTAAGGGCTTTGTCTGATGCTATGAAAAGGAACATCAGAATAATTGGATTACCAGAGGAAGACACAACAAATTCATCTGCAACAATGGCAAGAGAATTCTTGGAGGAAAATTTCCTCAGATAAATGAATGAAAATCAGGTAACTATTCAGGAGACTGATAGAAAACCTGTTAGATTGAATCTCAAGAAATCACCAAGGCACATAATAGTTAAACTATTCAACTTTGATGCAAAGATGAAAACCATGAAAGCAGATAGGGAAAAACCTTAAGCAATCACATATAAAGGTTCTCAAATAAGAATATTTTCAGAGCTATCAGCAGACACTTTGCAGAAGAGGATAAAGTAGAGTAATATATTTCAAAAATTGAAGGAAAATAATGCAAACCCATGAAACTTCCCATTCAAATGACCTATCAATATAGATGCAGAATAAAAGTCTTCCCAGTAAAGAAAAAAAAATCAAAGAATACTTTAAAAGAAACCCAGCCCTACAAAATAACCTTGTCGACCCAGTATCGACAGAAGAACAGCACTCACCAAGCACAGATAAGAGACAGCCACATAGAACAACTCCACGCAGAGGGCAACAGAGAGAAAACAGCCCCAAAGATAGCATTGGCTTAAGGGTGAAAAGAAATCAAGAATGAACCACAAACACTAATAAGAGACTGAGGTAGGAAATCACTCAACACAAACAGTATAAGATGGCAAGACGGAGATGGAGATAATAACTCTGAATATCAATAGATTGAACGCAGGCATTAAAAGACCGAGGTTACCAGACTGGCTTAGAAAACCCACCAATGTTGTCTATAGGAAACACATCTGAAGACTACAGACAAAATAAGACTGAGAATCAAAGGCTAGAGAAAGCTTTATCATGCAAACACCGATTAAAAACAACAACAGGGGTTGCATTTCTAATATCAGAGAAAATTGACTTCAAAGTGAAAATCATAAAAATAAATAAGGAAGGTCACTACATAACACTCAGGAAATGGTAGACAAAGCACCACTAAGTACTTTAAACATATATTCCCTGGATGAGAGGCCCACAGAATATGCTAACCAAAGACTCCAAAAGATTACAAAAGAAATCATGACCTCAACAATTATAATAGGTGACTTCAATATCCTGTTCTCTGAGAAAGATAGATTACAGGGAAAGAATTCAACAAGGAGGCTAGAGATCTATGCACTACAATTAGACAATTTGACCTGATATGTAATTACAGAACTTTTCATCCAAATACAAAAAAAAAAATCACATTCCCTTCAAGCTCTCCTGGCACATATTCAAAGATAGACCACATGCTGGAGCATAAGGTGAATCTACATATATTTAAGCACAATGATATAATAAAGACCTTTCTCTCAGTGATCTCTATGCCATAAGGCTGGAAATCCACAAAAGGAAGATGAAGAACACAAGAGCAAACAATTGAAGGATGAAAAACTCTGTATTGAAAAAGGAGTGCGTACTGTCCCGGACCAGAGAAGAAATTAGAAAATTTCTAGAAACTAAAGAAAATGAGAGCACAATGAGCTGAAACTTATGGAACCCAGCAAAGACACTTATAAGAGGTAGTTTCAAAGCAATATGTGCACATGCAAAAACAGAAGAGAGATTAATTGTGATTAATATGCCAGCACAAGATTTACAATAACTAGTGCATCGTCAACAGGACATTCCTATCAATATCAAAGGAAAATAAATAAAAAATCAGGGCTGAGATTCTGAACAGGGGAAATAAGAAAACCATGGAATAAATTAGTGCTACTGAAATCTTTCCTTCGAAAGAATAAACAGAATCGACAGAGAGCTGGCAAACATAGCCAAAGAAAAAAGGGAACAAATTTCAATAACCAGGAAGAGGGATGAAAGTGGACATTCCAACAGACCCTAATGAAATCAAAAGGATAATTACACAGTACTACGAAGGACTGTACTCCAATTAATTCAACACTTGGAATACATGGATAAATTCTTGGAAAAACAATTCCTCCCTAGACTATCCCCAAATAATATCAAGAATCTCAACAGACCCATAGCAATAGAAGACATAAACACGGTTACCAAGGGATTACAAAAACAACAAATAAATTCCCTGCACAAGAGGTTCACAGGAATATTCTACCAAGTATTCAGCGCAGAATCCTCCACCATCTCTTCCAGAATATAGAAAAAGATTGCAAACTCCTAAACTCCTTCTATGAAGATAGTATAATTCTGATACTAAAACTGTGCAGGAATCCCACAAGAATTGAGAACTACAGACCAACATCCCTAGTGAACATTGATGTAAAAGTCTGTAACAAAATACCGGCCAATAGAATACAAAAGTATATAAAAAATAATTCACGATGACCAAGAGGAATTCATACATGGATGCAGGGATGGTTCACCATACAAAGACCATTAGTTATCATTTGCCACATTGACAAGAAAACTTATAAGAACCACATGATAATATTGATAGATGCAAGAAAGAGCATTTCACAACACCTAAAATCAATTCTTTTATCTTTTTTCCCCTGCCCCTCCAGCCACCCACCCACAAATTCCTGTTTAAGACATTCAAGAACATAGGAATGGAAGGAAAATTCTGCAAGATAATACTAGCTATATATATACAAAGTCCAACAGTCAACGTGGTAGTCAATGGAGAAGACAAACATACTCCCACTGAAAAAGGGGACCAGACAAGGATGCCTCCTGTCCCCACTCTTATATAACACGGTACTGGAGGTTTTAGCTAACATCATAAAGCAAAGAAAAGACATCAAAAGTATTTGCCTGAGGAAGGAAGAGGGGAAACTATCAGTATTTGCAGGTGGTATGATTTTATATATGGAAAACCCCAAAAGCTCCACAAGTGGGATGCTGGAAGCAATAGAGTTTTATGGCCAAGTGTCAGGATATAAGATGAACAAACAGAAGCCTATCAGACTGCAATACACAGCAGATAAGCCCACAAAGAATTTTTTTTTTAAATGATCGTATGTGGCGAAATTGGCTGAGTGCAGAGCTTGCTGGTTCAAATCCAGTGGCAGCTCTCCTGGAGCACTGCTGAGTAGCTTCCATGACCACCAGAGGGCAGTGATGCACCCCCCAATAAATGATAGTACCCTTCATGATAGTCAAGTATAAATTGAAATATCTAGGGATATACTTAACTAAAAAAATAAAAGATTTAGGGCTGAGCCCTGGTGACACAAGTGGTTGAGTGCGGGACTGTGGCCCACTGGCTTGGCGGTTCAAATCCAGCAGCAGCAAGGCTGGGTAGCTCTCATGACCACCAGAGGGCAGTGATGCCCCCCAAAAACAATACAAAACAAAAATAAAAGATTTATATGAGGAAAACTATAAGACACTATTACAAGAAACCAATGGAGACCTCAATAAATGAAAGAATATCTCATGCTTGCAGACTAGAACTCAATATAGTAAAGATGCCAGTTCTGCCCAAGGCACTATAAAAGTTTAATGCAATTCTGATACAATTACCCTCATCTTTCTTCAAAAAAATGGAAAAACTCATCACCAACTTAATATGGGGAGAAAAGATGTCACACATTAGCAGAGAACTTATCAAGAAGAAAGACTCAGGGCTTTACCTGATTTTAACATATATTATACAGCCACAATGGGATGGTGTTGGTATAATGACAGATACTCAGATCATTGGAAAGCAGCTGAAAACCCGGAAATGAAATCATCAGCATATGCAGAACTGATCTTTGATAAGAGCCCCCAAAATATTAAATGGAAAGCAGATCCCCTCATGAACAAGTGGTGCTGGAGATAATGGATATCTACCTGCAACAAATGAAGTGACACCCTTATCTCACTCCATGCACAAGAATAGAATTAAAGTGTATCACAGATTTTGAGGTAAAACCCCAAACTATTAGGGCCATCAATGAGGTCAATGGGTTCAGGTGTTAAAGCATCAAAGAAAAAAATCATATCATTGTGAATGAGAGGGAGTACAGAGTGGGGACTGAAATTCCATATGTAAGCAACCGGTCATCCCCTTACAGAAAGATCTCAGGGAGGAGATGAGCTCCCAGGAGGAGATGAGCCATTCAGGGTTCAGTATATCAACAATGAAACATAGAACTTTCCTCTAATTGTTTAACACTTCTAAACCCTGCTATCATGATCCCAATTCTACCTTAAAAATCTGGCTAGACCAGAAGATTTATACTGGTACATATAGGAACTGGAATCACAGGGAATCCAGGACAGATGAACCTCTCTGGACTAGTGGTGAGAGTGGCAAATGGAGATAAGAGTGGAGAATGGAGATAAGGTGGGGTAGAAAGTGGGAATCTGATTACAAGAAGCTACATAAAACACCCTCCCTGGAGGATGGAAAAATGGAAAAGTGGTGAAGGGAGACATCAATCAGTGTAAGACATGACAAAATAATAATAATTTATAAATTATCAAGGGATCATGGGAGAGAGGAAAGCAGGGAGGGAGGGGAGAAAATGAGGAAATAATACCAAGGCTCAAGTAGAAAGCAAATATTTTGAGAATGATGTTGGCAACAAATGTACAAATGTGCTTGCCACAATGAATGTATGTATGGATTGTGATGAGTTGCATGAGCCCTAATAAAATGATTTTTTAAAAAAGAAGTGTCTGGAATCTCAAGGGTTTGCTAAAAAACAATCATCTAGTTGAATTGTCAGCGAAGTCACCATGGAAGAAACATAGTAGGCCACGTTATCCAAGAATTGTAAGCAGTAAAATCCAAGACCAGAAGAGAGAATCATCTTAGAGCTTAGATTCTAAATATCCAGTTTGCAAAAAGCTATAGATGACAGTGAAAGCCCAAAATCCATTTGCAGAATCACCACAAGGATGAAATCCCCAATTGAACTATCTTAGACCACTGAGTCACTCAATTCATTGCCATGAAGTAGATTCTGACTCACTTGGGCTCTATAGGTCAGGGTCATAACTCTAAGGTCAGAACTGCCCTTATGAAGTTCCAAGACTTTAGCTGCTAAGGGGAGTAGAGAGCCCAGTCTTTCTCCTACAAAGTGGCTGGGAATTTTGAGCTGCCAACATTGCTAATCACAGCCCAACTTGTAACCAAGACACCATCATTGACTAGGAATGAGAATAATCTTACCATCAAATAGAGGGCCTTGGAAAGTATATGGCTACAGATATAGTTAGGTTAAAATTTAGAATACTGTCACTTGTTTTCCTTTTCAACTTATTTTTTAATTTGTTTTGCTTTCTTTTGGACTGAAGTTTTCCTGTTTTGCCATCATTGTTGCTTTGTTTTGTTTGCATGCCTTCATTAATGTGAACTCATAGAGTAGCTAGATCAGTGGTTTTCAATCTTACTAATGCCATTACTCTTTAATACAGTTTCTCATGGTGCGGTGACCCCCAAACCATAAAATTATTTTGTTGCTACTTCATAGCTGTAACTTTGCGACTATTATGAATAGGGTGATTCCTGTGAAAGGGTCATTTTACCCCCAAAGGAGTTGCAACCCACAGTTTGAGAACTGCTAAACTAGATTAATAGTTCTCTAGGGTTATTGCAAGGGAAGTTGGGAGGTAATGGGGAGCTAGTAATAATTAAGTAATTAGTAATGGGGAGCTATGACTAATTGATAATAATGAGTAATTCAAAATAATGGATACTTCATTCAATAAAAAAAATTTCTGAAATTGATTGTGGTGGTGATTGCACAACTCTTTAATATATTTAATGACATGGTACATGAAGTGCTTGGCAATAAAACTGTTAATAAACAAAATAAAGTCTCCATAATGGGGTGATATATCTTTATTTTGTCTTTGTCCTCTTTAAGACTTAATAGAAAGCTGTGGTACATACATATAATGGAGTACTATGCATCGCTGAAAAGCAGTAATGAGTGCATGAAGCACATCACCGCAGGGGGAAGAACTGGAGGAAATTACACTAAGTGAAGCAAGCTAAATGCAAAAGGACAAGTACAACATGAGTCCGTTAAGGTAAACTTTAAAAAATGCAAAAAGGACATAAAAGGGGGATAGGGAAAAGCTCCTGTATAAGGGAATTCCTAGGGTGAGACTCAGGGACCAGACCAAATCCAGGGCCACATATAGTAGCCAACTGAGTGGGGGGAGGGGAGAGAGGGGAAAATGGAGATGTGTAGTGGGGGAATGGGGCAGTAACCTACCCAAGGGAAGCATATTGTTTATATCTCCACAGAAAAAGAGTGACCAAACTTAAACCTGGTGTTCCAGGATATGAAAACAGTGTGATAGCAAGGAGCACGGGGCCAGTGGAGGGGTCTGAGGGCCCAGTCCCAATTCCCAACTACGTGGACAACCATCCCCACCCCCCCACCCCGCCCCCGGGGGGTTTCCTTTGGAGGACAGCACTGAGGTTGCAGTTCTAGGAGAAGGACATGTCTGACCAGAGTACAGGAGAGCAAATGACGGGTGGGGAAGAAAGAATGGAGTACATCCCGACCCTCCACGTCTTGAGGATGATCTCCCCACTCAGAACAGTCATTGCACAGAGCAGACCATATGACCAATTCCACTATGAAACAGCATCCCTTGCTGATCCAGGAGTTACAGAGACAATGGAGAAGCAGGGTCCAGAGTGAACACCGTCTGACCCCACCACACTGAAGCAAAACACCAAGGCCATGCAGCACAGCAGCAGGAGGAACAGAGGATGGACTTCCCGAGGGAGTGTCAAGGGCCAGTATGCGGCACTCCATCTATCTCCACCAGGGACACTGTTGGAGGTCATTGAACAGATATTGAACTATTTACAGGGTTTTCTTTTGTTATAATTATTATTTTTGCTGATTTATATATTTTCTGGACACTTTTTTTTGTTATCCTTGTTTTTTTTCTTTTTTGCTTCATCCTGTGATCTTGTTTTTTTGTACATATTATTACCTCTGAAAGTCTATCTAGATAAGATAGGTTGGATGAACTGTCCGGATGAAAAAGCAATGGGACTGATAGTTCTGGGGGACATGGGAGATGGGGAGGTGGGGGAAAGGAGGTGGTATTGACCAACTCAGGGACAAGGGAACAACAAGTGATCCAAAATCAGTGACAAGGTGGGTGTGAGAGGTGTGATATGGATTGATCAAGAGTAATGTAACAGAGAGAAATTACTGAAACCCAAATGAAAGCTGAGCATGATAGTGGGACATGAGGAAAGTAAAAGGAAATACAGGAAAGAACTGAGATGCAAAGGACATTTATAGAGGTTTAAATATAGGCATGGACATAGGTAAATATATTTACATATGATGATGGGGAAATAGATCAATGTGCATATACTTATAGGGTTGTTATTAAGGCAGCAGATGGACATTGGACCTCCACTCAAGTACTTCCTCAATGCAAGAACATGTTGTTCTATTAAATTGGCATTCAGTGACGCTCACCTTCCTGACACAATCACTAAAGACCAACATGGGCATAAGAATAAGTGGTGAAGAAAGCTGATGGTGGCCCGCTATCAAAAGATGTAGCATCTGGAGTGCTAAAGGCTTGAAAGGAAACAAGCAGCTCTCTAGATCATAAGCAACAAAGGCCACACAGAAGAAGCACACCAGTCTGTGTGACCACGAGGTGTCAATAGAATCAGTTATCAGGCAGCATAGAGCAAAAACCATATCATTGCGTGCCCACTTTTCTGATATGATCACTGAAGAAAATGTGTGCATAAGGAAATGTGGTGAAGAAAGCTTCGTGGCTAGCTATTAAAATATAAAGCATCTGGGGTCTTAAAAGTTTGAAGATAAACAAACGGCCTTTAGCTCAGAAGTAACGAAGTTCACATGGAAGAAGCACACCAGTCTCTGTGACCACGAGGTGCCGAAGGTATCAGGTATAGGCATCAAAGAACTAAAAATTATATCATTGTAAATAGGGGGGAGTACAAATTGGGGACCCAAAGCCCATCTGTAGGTGAAGCAACATCCCCATACAGAAGGGCTGCGGGGAGAGAAGAGCCAGTCAGTGCACAGTATAGCAATGATGAAATATGCAACTTTACTTAAGTTCTTAAATGTTTCCTCTATCCCACTATCATGACCCAATTCTACCTTACAGTTCTGATTAGAACAGAAAATGTACACTGGTCCATATAGGAATGGGAAACATGGGGAATCCAGGACAGATGATCCTTTCAGTACCAGTGGTGAGTGTGGCGATTCTGGGAGCGTGGAGGAGAGGTGGGGTAGAAAGGGGGAACCAATTATGAGGATCTACATATAACCTCTTCCCTGGGGTATTGGCAACAGGGAAATGGGTGAAGGCAGACATTGGACAGTGTATGATATGACAAAATAATAATAATTTATAAATTATCAAGGGTCCTTGAGTATGGGCGGAGTGGGTGGGGCGGTAATGAGGAGCTAATACCAGGGACTTAAGTGGAAAGAAAATGTTTTGAGAATGATGATGGCAACAAATGTATAAATGTGCTTTGCATGCAATGGATATATGTTTGGATTGTGATGAGTTGTATGAGCTTTTTTAAAATAATTAAAAATAAATCAATGATGGCATTATGTACAAATATGCTTATACAATTGATGATGGATTGTTATAATAACTGTAAGAGCATTGTGGCATTCATGTACTCTGGTGCCAATTTGATTAAGAGTATAGGGGTGGAATCTAGCCTCTCAATTGGGAGATAGCCAATGAGACCTCTGTGTGGACATGACTTTCTCCTGAGAATTCTGGGAAATCATGCACTATTTCCCCCAGGGATGAGAGAGACTTACAGCCCAGTCTATGGGAGACGATCTACTGATTAGACAAAATGGCAGCATACTGATATACCCTGAATCTTGGAGGAGAAGCCACCAGGGCTTACGCTGATAGAACCAGATCTCTGAAGCCAGAAAAACCATGTGGATACCCCAGCGAGTGCTGAGATGCTTGGGAGGCCACAGGGAGACATTTGCTAGAGCTAAGATGCTTCTCCCATGACTGGATTCAAAAGACTCTACACCCACTGGCAGTGATTGTCCTGGCACTTTTGCACGTGCTTTAAAAGTCAGAAGGAGACTGTGTAGACTGATATTGGACATATGGGCTAATATCAGACTTGTGACCTTAGACCAGACTGGGTTGGGATGCTTTGTCCATGTTCAATTCCTCTTGTATATAAACCTCTCCCAATGTGAACTGGGTGGCTCTTTTGGTAAATGCTCTTGAATGGGTTCTAATTGCTTTTGTCATTGGAAAATGACAAACAGACTGTCAAACTTCTTTAAATACTCAGATTTCACTAGTGAAGCCCAAAGTGTTCATAATTTGCTTTAGGATTTTGAAGCATGGTGTAAAAGAATGGGATTTCAGAAATTAATAAAATGTATTAGGATGTCATCTAAGTGATTACTTTCAGTTTGTGGTACCCAGTATTATACTCAATCCTTAAATGAATAAACAAACAAACAAATAAATAAATGGAGATGGGGTGAAAGAACTGTGTTCAGAATTTCAGAAAGCCTTTTGTTCATAGGAGATAATATCACACCATTGGAAACACTTATTTTACTTGATTGGAATACATGACCTAGCTTTAGAGGAATGCTTTTTTATCTGATGTTGGTCACAAACTCTGTTCAATCATTTTAGATGTCTTACAATACATGAAAACATTAGTTATCATTTGATATAGGTTTTTTGAAAATATTTGAAAGCATGAGAATCAACGTTAAAGATATAATTTAAAAAACTGTGTTGAGGAAAAGATTTGCCAGAGTCAAAGTCAAAATTGGAATCAGGCATCCAGTCCCTAGTTTATCTCAAAGACATATTTGAGCATCTTTCCCATCTACAACTGGAATACCTTATTTTATTAATTACTGAAATGGAGGCAATCACAAGAGCTCCTTTGACATCTGTCTTTTTTTTTTATGGGCCTTCTAGGAAGATTGGATAAAAAACTCTATAAAGTGGTGGTGATCAGGAGGGAATAGGGAAAGGGAATAGAGAAAGAGGGCATCTGTGTGCATGTTATAAAAGCACACAGAACTATCACGGGAGGTGCAATTTCCCCTCTGTAGAAAATAAAGTAATTCAAGTGAGAGAGAAAAAAAACTGCTTCTATTTATTCAGATCCTGCTCTAGCAAGGGAGTCAGCCACCATCAAATACTTTTGGCAGGAGACCCACAGGCAGGGAAGCAGAAAAGCTTGATAGTGAAAGCAAAACAACAAAAGGGCACGCTTCGGGTATGCTGTGATTGGGAGTTGCTGACATGGGGAAGCTGGAGGTGAACGAGATAGAAGGTTAAGTTCTAGGTGATTGAATCGAGCTGCATATTTAGCTTTGCCTGGCTGGTCCTGGGGGTGGGGAGTTGATCCTAAAATTTAGGGAAACTGACAGTCACCGATCAAGTCTTGAACCTTTTGAGCAGGCGGCTGCACAGACTGTGGTTTGGCTTCCTGTGCTAGTTGCTTTCAAGAGTATAGGTCAGTTAAGATACTGCCATTTTATACCTTCAGCCTCTAATATCCCACCCCATAAAAACATGCCCCGTTTACATGGACTAGGATTCAGTTTGGTTTAGGAGGTGTCCTTTTGTACTCCATGTCCCCCCATATCCTTTTCTACCCGCTTCTTGCCACCAGTTCTCTCCACCTTCCTTCACTGTCTTCGGCTAGCCTCACTTTGAGGGCAGTTGAAACCTCTTGCCGCCATTAACGTTTCTTGGACACTGCTTGCTTCCAATAATTTTACTTTTCTCTAAACTCTTGTTACATTTACAATTCCCATTGCACCATTAAACACTCGATTATAAAATATTTTAATTGATTCCATTAATTTATGCATGCTAATCTTATCTTCCCAATCATATTATACATTTGAAGACAGGTATCTCGGCTACAGTCTCATATTCTAGTTCATAATAGTTTGCCTTGCGAGTCTCTGTAATAAGTGCTCAAGAGATAGTTGTAAATGGAATCTTTTCTTTACAAATTACTCAATTGGGAGGATAAAAAGGGAATTCATTCATGATTTTATTCACCATTCAAGGTGCTGATTTTAGCTCAACTCATGTTAATTTTCTTGCAACTGCAATATTTCACTCATTGGAGCTCAGCAATAAAGTTAACCCAGAAGAAATGCCTGACTCACATTGGGAAGAAGCAAAAAGAATTTAGTGATTTTTTTTCAACTTCTAAAGCCCTGTGCAGCTGTGACCCTTCTGAACAATTCATGAGGCACATATTGGGTTTCCCAACAAGAAGGATGTAGGGTCCTAGAGGTCAGAGTGAAATAAAGTAAAAGTTAAATGGCTCCTTGAACATCCCTGGGAGAGTCAGAGCTGTAGCAAAAGCAATAGGAATTCATGTGAAGTGTAGTATGACTACAGACATTTTTCTACTAAGAATTTTCTACATATTTCCAATAGTGTCTCAAGTAAAATAAAAATAGTAGCTGGTGTGAAATCAAAGAGAAGTTATGCATAGCTTTTCATCCAACACTATGGCTCTAGCAAGGATACAGATGCTACACCTCTTGATGGATGGGTGACCCAGCTATGGACACCCTGCACAGGACGCTCTTCAGCCACGCAGTCCTTTCCTAGTGGGGAGAGCAGGCTATATCCTGGAGTGACTTGTACCAATTCTTCAAATTCCAGAAATCCTGTTGGTCGGTTGGTTGCTCAACTACTGATAACAAGGAATCAGGCATATGGAGAATATTTACATTAATATGTTAGTTGCAATGCAGACAACTCTGGTGCATGGAAGTAAAACAAAATGTTACCAGGTCCTGCGCTCACCCATCATGATGGGTGGCATGCTTGTACCATCTGACCCTACCTTAGATATGGTCTGTTGCTATCCACAGGTTTTCATTGGCTGACTTTGACGTTAGATCAGGAGGCCTCTCTCTCTAGTCTTAGATGGAAAGTTGGGCTAAAATCTTTGAATCTTGAGTGACTGAGCTATTTTAAATACTGATGGTATAGATTCTATTATAGCAACACACCACCACCACCACCACAGCACAAGAAACTGATAAGTGATAGATTTACAGGAAAGCATTTAAAATTTTAAAAAAAGCAATGCTCCTTCCTCCCTTTGGACAAAAGAGCAGGCCTATCTAGCGTCCTTTCCATTTGGAGCCATCCATGAGTGGGGGATGGAATGGTTTAACAAATCC
Source organism: Nesogale talazaci (assembly GCA_004026705.1). Taxonomy (NCBI): domain Eukaryota; kingdom Metazoa; phylum Chordata; class Mammalia; order Afrosoricida; family Tenrecidae; genus Nesogale; species Nesogale talazaci. The sequence continues at coordinate 156,464 of PVJH01000529.1, read as the reverse complement.
TGAATTTTTTAGGGTCCATAAAGCATCTTTTGGAGGTAATCATAGAAACTATTAGAGTAGTATGAAATTTTAGAGGACATGAATTCCAGAAATATTGAGAGGCTTACCAAAGCTGGATAGCTCACCTATTAAGTTCTAGGGGAGTTCTTGGTTGCCAGTTCCAACCCACCAGAGAAGTCTTAAAAGAATGGCCTGAGAAGCTGCATCTCTCAGGTCCCAGCTTTGAAAACCTCAGGTAGTAGCTCCATGAGTCGGGGTTACTGAGAAGTGACTAACCAGCAAGGAACATCACTTCCTGGAAATGTAGTGTTCTATTATCCAGGACGGTGTATTCTTCTCCCTCCTCCCCCCTACATCAAGAAAAGCTCCTGCTGCCAAGACCAGATCACTCTCTCGTGTCAGAGCCCCGCTCATAAAATGCTATTAAGCGAATTACTGATGACCTAATTCCCAGCTGCAGGACACATTCCATTAGAGGCAGGCTAACTGCCAAGTGGTGTCAGCGATGACTGGATGGCCAGGGATGGAAACCGCCTCGTCTTGGATGGCGGAACCTCAGAGCTTGCAGCTCATGGTGGAGGAGGTGCTTCTATTCCTCGAGATTAGTTCTGGTTCTTCTTTCTGGGAACTCAGTTCATCAGTTTCCAAAAGAATGCTATGGAAATAACACAGGTCATCATTACTGGCAAAAGTTTAGAGCTCACCACCCGCAAACAGCAAAGGGAGTTCTTTCTTTATCAGAAGTGTCTAGAACCACCAGGAGATTGAACCACTATCATCAATGGCATCGATTAAATATATTTTTACTGTCCATATTGCTATTTTTTTATTGGCTGCTTTTATTGTTAAGCTGTCTAGGACTCTTCTTTGTATTTTATTTTCTGGAAGCACAGTGAGTTCCTAAGCAAGGAGGTGGTGTAAAAGAAGAAACAATATGGTATATTTTTAATTCATGTCGACCCTACAAATAAAAATTGGTCACATATTTCAGGGGGGAAATAACATAAATCAAAAATTTATAGCTGATATTTACTTCTCTTAGAACTGGTACAAAGGCCAAATAGGATGAAGCAATTTAAAAGCTATAAAGAAACACTGAAACTGTAAAACTTATGTTGGATATTAAAGGAAAACGGGGAGGGTGTTTAACCTCAAAGAAATGTGGGATTTGGTTCCCTTTATATGTGTGAAAACTGTAGCAGAACTAACCTTGGACAAAAGAATCAGGGTACCAGGGCTCCAAAATCAGCATCCTCTTTCCTTCATTCCCATCTCCTCCTGCCTCTGGCTTCCCGATATGTGCAACCAGATGACCGCCAGATTCTTTCTGTCTCTGAAACCTTCCATCTTAAATCACCGTGAGAATAAACAGGAGAATCCTAAGTCATTAAATAAGTAGGTGCTTGAGATATTCTGTTCTGGTATGTTCTTTCCTCTTCTTTTCAATTCATGTTTCTCCATAACTTCATCTTTTTTAAGCTCAGTAATTCTATTATTTCTTTCTAAAAATGAATTTCTATTAATTTTCTATTACTCCCTTTTCACTTGAGGAGACTTCCTTAGACATCAGACCGCTCACAATAAAGGCAGGATTCAAATTCATCAGGCTCTCTCCCAGAGTGAGATGACGTCATCTGCTCAGGTAATGATGTATCTATCATCTCTGAACCAAAAGACAAGCTCACTGCTATTGAGTCAATTCTGACCTATGGACTCCTACTCCATAGAGCATCACTTCCAGTTTGGATCAACTCCATGGTGGTGGGGTTCATTTTCATTTTCTCCCATAGATTTTCCTTTTGTCCTTACTTCTGCTTCAAGTTATTATTGTTACCAAGCAGAGATGCATTAAATTAGCAAACTCATTTCTAGGAAATCTCCTGACATATTTCTAGCATCTCAAAAGGTATTATTTAAGTATATTTGGATTATAATGCATGACATGTTGTGTTAGTCCAGATAGGCTAGAGAATCAAATTCATAAACACACATACATATATAAGGGAGAGGTTTATATACAAGAGGAATGGAACACTGAGAAAATATCCCAACCCAGTCTAGTCCAAAGTCATAAGTCAGATATTAACTCATATGTCTGATACCAATTCATTAGTTCTCTTCAGACTCATGAAGTACATGCAATTATGCCAGGACAATCACAGGCTAGTAGTTGCAGAGTCTTGTGTATCCAGTGTGGTAGAAGCATCTTAATGCTGACAGGAGTCTCCATGTGGCTTCTCTTCCGAGATGTTTCACAGGGAGCCAACCTTGTGTCTTGTCAGTACTGCGTCTCCCAAGGACTGAGTTGATGGTCTCTAATCTCCACGGGGAAAATATCTTGAGATTACCCAGAATTCTCAGGAGAAAGTCATGCCCACAGAGAGATCTCATTGACTATCTCCAGATTGACAGGTTAGACTCCACCCTTACATTCTTAATCAAATTGGCAACAGAGTACATGACTACCACAGATGCCTATGACTCTGGGGGCTTATTTGAAGTTCAAAACAAAAAGGAGTTTTATCCAATTATTCAGAAGTTTGGTAGCATGAGCTTAAAGAAAGCAAGCTAGGAGACCAAATACTATGCTATTAATTACATGACAATAATAATAATAAAAAATTAAAAATGGTGAAAATCAGTAGACTCTTGACCGTCTCTGTTCTTGTTTTTTAATGAAATTATTACTATCTTACTGCTAGCCAAAATTCTGAAGAGATAGTCAATATTAGAATATTTCACCCTCCTTGAGAATAAGGTCTTTAAAACAATCCCATCATCATCAATATCTCAATAACACAAAGAACTTTGACTATTTTGAAGGCCTGCATTTACCAAGCAGAATGTGACATCAGGATTGGAAGGATACTCAGGAATAGCCCATGATAAAGAGATTTTTAAAAAGCTCCCATTGCTGAAAGTGAAGAGGATCTCAACATGAAGGAAACAAAAATCCTGACAATGAAAGAGAGGAAGGTCCTGAAGAAGATGAATTGACACAGCGACTGCCAAAATGGATCAAGCCTCAAATAATTGCTAGGCTGGAGCAGCACCGAGCGATGTTTCTTGATATTGTATGTAGGGTCACTGAGTTGTAACCAATGGGACAGCACTTCATTAGCCACAATAACTGACTGTACAATGAACTATGCAAAAAGAAAGAGGGGAATCTCACTACCACCCTGAAAGAAGACCCAGGAGTACAACTATTTGACTCCTATGATCTCTGTACGTGAAACCTTCTCAGTCCAGGGAGAGAAAGTTGTAATACCAGGAAAGTAGCAGTGGATTGGTAGCAGAAGAAACAAGGACCAGAGCAAAAGACAGAGAAGTGAATTTCCTAATCACCAAGTAAGTAAAGATAAGGATCTTTGGACAGGAAGCTTATTTGTGGAATGAGTTGCCACCAGACACTTGACTGATGAGTTATTGGCTGAACTACAGATGAGCATTTTGGGGCAAAGGTTTTTGATGGCGTGGCATGCCCTTTGAATACTTACTGACAGTTCTAAAAGAGCCATATAGTATTGCGTAAGCAGTGAAGAGATCAAGCAAGCTCATCACTGAGAGCTCTGAGAGACCTCCATTTGGACATGGCTGGGAAGAGGCTGTCCTGATCAAAGAACTGTGTCCTGGGCATTTCTGATGCTGAATTATAACCAGTTAACTTGCCTTATAATCTCATTATCACTGATATCATCTATGAATTCTGTGTGGCCATTGCAATGAATTGTCAAACCCAACAGAGTAGCAAGAAGTGGCATGGAAAGGATGGTTGGTGTCAAAATTGATAAAGATGGAAGCTGATATGCAGCAAGATTCTTTTTTCCCTGGTAAAGTTAGAAGTAATCAGACATTTTCCCATGCCATTTTTACCATGTCCTGGCCCTTAGTACTTGTGATATCTATGTTTGTCCAGTACTAACGGTCACTTGTAAACATATCTGCCTCCCCAGACTGTAGGCACCTTGAAGGCCAACATGTTTTTAATTAGGCACACACGTTCTTCACATCAGACCAGAGGATTCTATCAGTTAACATAAAGTCATAGGGGAGTAGAATGGGTTCTTGTTAATATAAGTGGTGTGTCTATAAAGGAGAAGAGACACAGAGAGACACCTGTGCATGAAAGAGCTAAGTGAAGGTGAAGGCAGACAGCTGGATGCCACCATAAACTAGATGACAGGCATGGAAGCTTTCTTTGAGTTCCCTTCAGGGTACCTCATTCATCCAGGCATAGTCAAAATATGTAGTATCTTTTTATAATGGTATAAATTTCTTAGAAGGAATTAACACAGACTGTACCTTGATTTTGCCTCGCTAGCCCCCAGAATTGTAAGTGAATACATATCTCTTCTTATAAGTTTCCAGTTCCTTTAATGGTAGTCCTAATTATCGACTATCATTTCCATGTCCTATAGTGCATTCTAATTTTGAACAAAAACTAAAAGGCCAAAGAACACACACTAAATTCAGACTGCAGGTAGTAATCATTTCAAAAATATCTTCAACATTGAGATTCACTTACTTCATTTTCCATTCATAGATAACATACTTCTGAAAAGGGCTTCTGGCTGCCATAGTGCTCTTTTATTTCAGTTCCCATGACAGCCATGTAGGGTTTCTAACGTCCTTCTGTGTAGTTGCATACTCTGGTGTCAGTTTGATAGAATTACCAGTGAAAGGTGGAGTCTCATCTGCCAGTCAGATGATAGCCCATGAGGCCTCTGTGTGGGCATGGCCTTCTCGTTAGAATTCTGGGAAATATGGTACTTCCTCCTTAGGGAAAGGAAACATCTCCCTCTCTCTGCTGCCTTCCCAGTGAGACAGTGCAGCTGACATGATACATGGAACTACCCTAGTGCCCTGAGCCAGACAAGCCACATGGTTGCAGCCAGACCTCTGAAGTCAAAGAAACCAGAAAGAGAACCCTGCCAGTGCTGAGATGGTTACAATGCCACTGAATCCAAAGACTTTCTATCCACCAGCTTGTGATCATCTAGCATTTGGCTTCAATGCATGTGCTTTATGAGTCAGAAGAGGACATTATAGATTGGTATTGGACATATCAGCTAATATCAGACTAAGGCCATGGACTGGACTTGGTTGGGATGTTTCCTCAATATTTAACTTCTGCTGCATATAAATCTCTTTCTTATTCACATATGCGCATTTATTAATTTGTTTCTCTAGTCTACCCAGACTAACACATCTTCTGACTCACATGAACCCCAAAACATTCTGAGTTTTCATTGGCTTATTCTGTGACTCTATCTATAATTAAACATTAAACCTTGAACCTCTATTATTAAACTGTTATGCCCTACAAAGTGATAAAAAACTGGAATAGGAGCCACACTGGAATCAACAGAAAGGCCACTCAGAATGGCATCAGTCAAAAAAAGAAAACAGGAAAATTAGTTCACTGTGTCATTTGTCAATTTTACAGAATTGGCACTTTTAAGTTTTTCTATTTTATTGTTGGACTTTTCCCTGTACAGAGGCTAGGCTTCATAGGCATCTAATATAAAATTGTCCTTTTTTGTGGGTTATGCATAAGTCTGTTAGCACAAGGTCCACTGTTTAAAACTCCCAGCTGAGGCTCGAGGTTTGGGAGAAAGATAGGGGGCTTTCTATTCCAGTTGAGAGCTACAGTCCCAGAATCCCCAGGACACTTCTACTTTGCCCTTCAGAGTTGCCGTGAGTCAAAAGCACCTCCCTAGCACATGGCAGTGCATTTGGTTTTCTTTCTACCTTTATAATAATTACTACTTCCCTTGGAGTTCATGTGATATCTATGTTTGTCCAGTACTAATGGTCACTTGTAAACATATCTGCCTCCCCAGACTGTAGGCACCTTGAAGGCCAACATGTTTTTAATTAGGCACACACGTTCTTCACATCAGACCTCAGGAAGTGTTTATTAATTTGCAGTGGTTTTTCACCTCTTGAGGTTGGCTCACACTTCCGTGGCTGGCTTCTAATGACTTTTCCTTTTTCAAAGATGTCCTTTTTTTTTTTGATGCGAGGACCACGTGGCCTGCATTATCTAGGGCAGCCAGTAGTGTTTCCATGATGATAGCAGAAATCCAGGACTCCCCAGCGCTCAGGGAGTTGCTGCCGGCCATCAGCGGTCACCTGCTTAATATTTCAAAGATCCGAGATGGTCCTTGGAAGGAAGGATTCTGCCATCCCTCCCCTCGGAGGATTTAGTCACTTCACATTCACTAGGTCAGACTGGCCTTTGAGCTGACATCATCTGAGCTGCTGTGCAATTCAATCTTAGCATATATGCTGCCCAACCTCCAACTGGGGATTCAGCCAATAAATAACAGGTCATCAGATCTCGCCTTTCCCGAGCTTTTGAGTGGTGTTGCAGGGGGGTGGGGAGAGAACTAGAAACAGAGGTGTGGTCTCAGTTTCAGGCTCCAGACGGGAGGCGACCAGAAAGCCCTCCAGCCGCCTGGAAATCGATCTGAGCTGCACATCTTCTGGGGACCTGCCCTAAGGACAACGCTCCCAGTTGCTTGGGGAATTCGGTCCCTGGCACTTTGATTACACCAGCCCACGAAAGGTGATGGAGCAGTCCGACGTGGCTTTTATATTTCCCCTTCCGAGTTCGGGAACAGTCGCATGAATGCTTGCTCTTTCTGAGCGAACCCTCCCCCTACGTTCTCTCCTTTAAATACAAACGCCCAGGTTTCCCTCCTTCCTGACTCTCCCTTCGACCTCAAGGAAGGGTCTCCATGGAAACCCGGAGCCGCTGCGGACTCCCCGCAGCCCAGGAGCATCGACTCCAGGCAGAGGCGTGGCCGCCTCTGAGGACGACGCAGAAACTGGGATAGACACCCTGGAAGCCAGGGTTGACATTAGCATTCGGATTGGTTTGAGCCCAGGAGACAAAAAAGTTCCCCACCCCCACCCCCATCCTAAGTTCCTCCGACCCTCAATGTATCACCATCATCATTTTCTCATCTACTAAAAGGAACTCGGCCTAATTTAGAATTATGTCTGAGACCCAGATTCTGTGTTTAATTTATAATGAAGCCAGGACCACGTCTTATTCAAGCAAAAGGCTGAGTAAGCACTTACATGGCAGGTCAAGCCTCTCGTGGACCTACGTATTCTACACACGTTACCTCATTTCATTTTCACACAGATGTCCTTGTGACCACTCCCCACCTCCCACCCCCGATCATGCAATGAAGAAAATAGAGTCAGCATTGCTTAGTTACTCGCCTAAAGAGGTAGTCATGGTGGAACTTTGAGCCCAAGTGGGTGAAACCAGAAGTCTGCATTCTTTCCCAATGATAGCCTAAGCTTCTTAGCTGTATCCTCATACCTTATTTCCCAAAGAAACCCCTGAGAGGAAATCTCTCCCATCTTTATGGGAAGAAAGTAGCTATTATGATATCCGTTCACAAAGAGGCTGCAAATGAACATAAAAAAACAAACAAACAAAAAAACCCCAAGCACCCAATCCTGGCTGGGTCTCTCCAGCTCTGGAAGTTCTGTTCTTGACTCTGTCATAAAAAGTTGCTGGAAGTTGGAATCAGTTCAAAAATGAAGAGCAGCTTTTGGAAAAGCTCTGGGACCGGTGCTTCTGGGAGGGTTGTGCATGTACTGGAGCGAGGTTGGAGTTGTGGTGACACTTTGGACTGTGATTCACTTAGTGGGTAGTGTGAAAGCACCAGGAGCTCTGTGGAATAAAGAGTGGGCGTTCTGGTCCCATAAATAGTTAGCATCTCAGAAACCCACAAGAAGTGTGTATGAGTCATTATTGACTGGATTACAGTGAGCACATCCTACACGACTCATGACAGATTGGCAGTTCAAGCCAAGCAACTGCTCCACAGAAGAAAGATGAGGCAATCTGCTCCCTAAGGGTGAGAATTGACTCTATGGCAGTGCTAGCCAGGACCCTGTTTACATAGTGAATTATATATTCAGCGGCTCACTGCAAGGTCAGTGGTTCAAACTCATCTTCTCCCCCAAACACTTAAAATCTCAGAAGCTCAGTTGGACTCCTTACAGTAGAGTCGCTGGGAGTCAGAATGGACTGCATGGCTGTGGCAGTCCTGTACTCAGGTGTCAATTTCATGATTGGGAGTGTAGCGGTGGAGTCTAACCTGTCAATCTGGAGATAGCCAATGAGACTTCTGTGTGGGCAAGGCTTTCTCCTGAGAATTCTGGGAAATCCGGCAGTATTTCCCCCTTGAAGATAAGAGACTTAAGACTCAGTCCCTTGGAGCTGCTCTACAGATAAGACACAAGGCGGGCACCCTGGGAGACATCACAGAGGAAAAACCATATGGGCTTACCCTGATGGAACCTGACCTCTGAAGCTGGAAAAGCCACTCCTGCCAGTGCTAAGATGCTTGAGAAGCCAAGAGAGGTGCCTGCCAGCACTGAGCTGTGTCTAACCACCGTTGGATACACAAGACTGTGCACTGGCCTGTGATTGTCCTGGTGTCACGTGCCTTGTGAATCTGAAGAAGACTTTATAGACTGGTTTCGAACATATGGGCTAATATCAGAATTGTGCGTTTGGATTGGATTGGGTTGGGATGCTTTCCCAATGTTCCATTCCTCTTGCATATAAACCTTTCCCTTATATACATATGCATATTTGTTAATTTGTTTCTCTAGTCTACCCCGACTAACACAATGGAAGTGGGATTTTGCTATAAGGAACGAGGGCATGGTTTCAATGTTACAATTCTGCCTACCACAATCCTGTATTTTGGCAGAAAAATATCCCTCTTCTTTAGCATTGTGACACAAGCTCTCAACTCACTTTCTTTCTTCTTTACCAACCTCCACCTTCTCATATGTGTATTCAAAAGTATACCCATTATTTGTACCATGTAGTTTCATATATAAACTTTAGCTTATGTTAACTTTTGCTGTTCCACACCCTCTTGAAAGTATTGAAATGTTTCAAAACTGAACTAAGCACCATATTTTTAAAATGTTATATTTTGTGTTGAGTAAAGCTTCAGGCACCCATTCAATGATTGCTACACAAGTTCCCAGTGATATTGATTTCAGGGTTCACAACTAGTTCTCATTATTTTCTTTTTGCTTGTTCGGTTTCCATTAAGCTAGCTTCTCATCTCCCTTACATCCTGTTTTAAAGTAATTGTTGATTGTTTGCATCTTCTGGCTTTTACATAATTATGCTTCTTGCCTAACAGCCTCTGATATAACTAACACTTCTTACAAACTTTTGAAACTGTAAATTGTATCACCCAACTGACATCTTACAAAACTAGTAAATATTACTATATCTATCTCTATCACATTTCAAGCTGTTATTGTTTTGGTTAGCCTGGGATTATGTCAACTAGGTACTCCTGGGTAAGGGTAGGGATGGGGCCAAACCTATCAGTCGGGTTGCAGCCTGATGACATCTCCTCAGTGTCATAAGCCATTTCATTCGAGTGTGAGAGAAATGATAAGTTTCCCTCTGTCTTTCTTCTGCTTCATCTTCTTGCTTGCTGGGATACTGTTTTCCTCCAGGGATGGTCCCATGTCAACCCTGGATCCACACAGCCTTGCACTCCTGTGATCCACCTGTGATCTTCCTGCATCCTCCTTCACCTTACTGTATCATTGGCCTGCAGCTGATTGAATCAAAATAGGTCAAAAGGGAGAGCAAATGATAAGATATTACATTTTGACCTACTTACACTTGCCATAATTGATGTTACAATGCTCTTTTTCTGATAACAGGGCTATTTACATTCTTCAACTCGAATTGAGGGGATTCACCAGAGGCCAACTTCACTGTGGACCGTAAAATGCATGTGGGGTTTCCACTGTCATCCATAGCCTTCTGCAAAGCAGATGTTCACAATCTAAGCTTTGATACCATTTCATCATTTACTTTTGGATTATATTATTTGCAATCCTTGGATCATTGTGTAGTGTTAAACAAATCTGCCCTATGAGGCATTTGAAAATACCATGACTAAGTCAGGCACATCTTAGCCCTCAAATTAGTACTTTTGCTCTTTAACACTTTATTTATTTTTCCTTTTTTAAAATCATTTTATCGAGGACTCATACAACTCTTTTCACAACCCATACATTCATCCATTGTGACAAGCACGTTTGTACAATTGGATATTGTAGAGGAGATTTGCTTAATACAACACATCTTTTGATTTCTTGACTGCTGGTTCCATGAGCATTAATTTTGATCCATGTACAATGAAATCCTTTTCTCCATTTAAAAATTTTCTGTACTTAACGTGATGCTATTAGTCTGCTTATCCCTCAGTTTGTCATTCTGTGGTGGCTTGAGTGGTGCTATGATACTGGAAGCTATGCCCACTGGTATTTTGAATGCCAGCAGCATCACCCAAATGAAGAGGTTTCAGGGCAACTTCCAAACTTAGAAGAGACAATAAAGAAGGCTTTATCTCCTCCCTCCAGAGGAAGTAGCTGCTGAAAACCTTATGTATGACTTAAAAACCTTGTCAGATACCGAAGCCCCAATGAACAGGAGCAGAACATTGTTGTAAGTAGTGCCTCAGGATGGACCCCTTGATAGGGTGGAACTTGAGTCATGATGGATGAGGAGCTGCTTTCTCCGAATGAAGTTGACTATGGTGACATGAGTCAGGAAAAGCACATGGGAATAGAGACTTTGGGATCTTCACTTGCTAATATGGCATGACTCAATGGAAGAAAAAATAGCTGCACAAATCTGCTAATGATTAGAAATTGAAAAGTGAGAACTATGAATAGAGGAAAACTGGAAGCGAACAAAAATGAAACAAAATACTTAAATATTGATATCCTAAGCATCCAAGTTGAAATGGACTCATTTGAAATTGGCTATTCTGGAATGAACACAAGAGGAATGGCGTGACACTCATTATGAAAAAGACATTTCAAAATCAATCTTGAAGTACAATGCTGTCTGCAAAGGTATGTCTATCTAATTTCAACCCAATCAACACAACTCTTATTAAAATTTATGCAACAACCACAAAAGCTGGTAATGAAGAACTTGAAGAATCTTACCAATGAAATCAGTTTGAAATTGATCAAAAATTATTCAGGATGCACTGATAATTATTGGTGATTGGAATTCATAAATTGGAACCAAAGAGGAAGGATCAGTAGTTGGAAAATATGAACTTAGTGATATAAACGAAGCTGGAGATAGCATAATAGAATTTTGTAAGACCAATGATTTGTTCAAAGCAAATCTCATTTTCAACAACACAAAAGATGACTATACACATGGACTTTCCTAAATGGAATACACATAAATCAAATTAGCTACATCTGTGTGAAGAGACAATGGAGAAGTACAGCATCAGCAACTAGGCCAGAGGCTGACTGGAGCAAACCATGAAGAGCTCAAATGTAAGTTCAGATTGAACATGAAGAAAATTAAAATAAATTCCTCGTGCCCAAATATGATCTTGCATCAAAATATAAACCTGAATTTTGAGACCATCTCTAGAACAGATTTCACACATTGGACACTTGTGACAGAAGAACTGATGAACGGTGTAAGGAAATAAGGAACAATATTCGTGAAGAAAACAAAAGGTCACACAAAAAGACAAGACAAATAAAAGATCTAAGTGGATATTAGAAGAGACTCTGAAACGTACCCTTAATTGTAGTTAAAGCAAATTGAAGAAATGATGAAGTGAAAAGCTTAATAGAAAAATTTCAAAGGGCAGCTTGGGAAAACAAAATCAAATATAATGATATGTGCAAAGACCTACAGGTAGAAGATACACTAGTGGCTATCTAGTGGAAAAAAAACAAAGCACACATGGAAGAAGCACATCAGTCTGTCCTGACATGATCACTGGAGACAGGGTGGGTGCATAAGCAAATGTGGTGAAGAAAGTTATCATGGTATATAAAGTCTGGGACCTTAAAGGTTTGAGGATAAACAAGTGGCCACCTAACCGAAAAGCAACAAAGTCCACATGGAAGAAGAACAGCATCCTGGGTAATCACGAGGTATTGAAGGGATCAGCTATCAGGCATCAAAGAACAAAAAAATCACATCACTGTGAGTGAGGGGGAGTGCATCTGTAGGCAACGGAGGGGACAAGGCAGTCAGGGTGCAGGGTAGCAATGATGAAATATACAATGTTCTTCTAGTTTTTGAATACTTCCTCCTCACTATCATGATCCAAATTCTACCTTACAAATCCAGCTGGATCAGAGGATATACACTGATACAGATAGGAATTAGAAACGCAGGGAATTCCAAACAGAAGAACCCCTCAGGATCAGTGGTGAGAAGGGCAATATTGGGAGGGTGGAGGGAGGGTGGGGTAGAAAGATTGCAAGGATCTACATATAATCCCCTCCCTGGGGCCAGACAGCAGAGAAATGGATGAAGGGAGACGTTGCAGAGTGTAAGATACGACATAATAATAATAATTTATAAATTATCAAGGGTTAATTTGGGGGGGTGGTAGTGGGAGGGAGGGGAAGAATGAGGAGCCGATACCAGGGGCTCAAGTAGAAAGCTAGTGTTTTGAGAATGATGAGGGAAACAAATGTACAAATGTGCTTGACACAATGAATGGATATGTGGATTGTGATCAGAAGTTTTATGAGCCCCCAATAAAATGATTTAAAAATTAAAAAAAAACCACACAAGTAAACAAAAATCAAAATAAATGAAATCATTCAGCATATCTTACACTGAAAGAACTCAAGGAAATTTCAAGCCCTGCCTACATTTAAATCTTGAAAGATTGGACAAAACAATGAATAATAAAAGAGGATGGAAAGAATTCAGAGTCACCGTACCAAAATGAACTAGTCTACATTCCAACCTTTTAGGAGGTAGTATATGACTAAGAAAGAAGTAATAGTGCTGAAGGAAGAAGTTCAAGCTGCACTGAAAGCAATAGCCAAAAAAAGGCTCCAGGAATTTCTAAAGTACCAATTGAAATGATTCAACAGGCTGATGAAGCACTGCACGCACCTTTCCATCTATGCCAGAAAAATTTAAAGATCATTGCCTGGGTAACTTACAGGGAAAAATAATCCATATTTGTACTCATTGCAATGAAATGGAAAACAAGAAGAATGGAAAACAAAGAAAAAGTGAAACAAGAGAATAATCAAACAGTAGAAAAATATCACTGATATTTCATGCAAGTAACATTATCTAATAATGGTTTCCCAACACATACACAGGGAGCTGTCAGACGTGCACATGGCTCGCTTCAAAAGGGGACATGGAGCAAGGGTTATCGTTGCTGATACCAGAGGGATCTTGGGTGAAAGCAAGAATAACAGAAAAGTGTTTAGTTGTGTTTATTCACTATGTAAAGATATTAAATTGTAGATCATAACATATTTTGGATAATCTTGAGAAGAATGGGAATAAATAACACTTTGTTGTGTTTATGAGAAACTTGTTCATAGATAGAGGCAGGTGTTCCAAGAGAACAAGAGAAAACTACATGGTCTAAGATCTGGAAAGGCTTGCTTCAGGGTGGTATCCTCTCACCTTTTTGATTCAATCTGTACACAGAGCAAGTAGTCAGAGAACTTAAATTATATGAAGAAGAATGTGGCATAGGGAGGGTGGGAAGGCTTATCAACAACCTGTGCTATAGAGATCGCATAGCTTTGCTTGCTGAAAGTGAGAAAGACTTCAAGCACTTGCTGATAAAGATCAAGAACTGCGTCTTTCAGGAGAGAGTACAACACAATGTAAAGAAAACTAACTGCCCCCCCCACCCCCCACAACTGGACAAATAGGTGACATCATGCTAAAAGAAGAAAAGGCCAAAATTGTCAAGGATATTGTTTTGCCTGTCTGCACAATAGAGACTCATGAAAACAGCAGACAAGAGATCAAAAGACCCAGTATATTTTGCAAAAGACCTTTAAAGTACTGAAAAACAGGATGTTTCTTTGAGCATTCAGGTGCTCTTGACTCAAGCCACAGTAGCTTTAATTGCCTCAGATGCATGTGGAATTTGAGCATTCACTAAAGAAGACTGAAGAAAGCTCTATGCATTTGAAATTTGGCAGTGGCAAAGATAATTGAAAGTGCCATGGACTGCCGATAGGACAGACAAATCTATACTGGAAGAAATAGGGCCATAATGCTCCTTAGAAGTAAGAAGAGCAAGACTTTGTCTTCCGTACTTCGGACATCTTACCAGGAGAGACCTATCCCTGGAGAAGGATATCACATTTGGCTGAGAGGAAATTAAAAAGAGGAAAGTCGTTAAAGAGATGGACACGTGGCTCTACGGATGGACTCAGGCATAGGACAATTGTGAGGATGACTCAGGGCTGGTCAGTGTTCTGTTCTGTTATGCAAAGGGTTTCTAGGAATTGAACTAACTCAAAGGCACCCAATAATCCAGCAACATAAGTCCAGCTGTGAGTGTTTTTGCATAGCTTTACCTTGAGTTGGAATCCATATCAATGATTATAGTTTTTAATCATCATTAGTAACTACTTCAAAACTTCTTCACTTTCAAGGAGCAAAGTTGTGTTACCTACATACCGCAGATTGTTAATGAGTCTTCCTTCAATCCTGATGTCTCATTTGATCATTTGCTCAGAATACAAATTGCAGGTGCATTGTGAAAGGAAACGACGGCAACCCTCATGCACAATTTCCTTATTTTAAAATATGTAATATCCTCCTGTGTGCTTGAGGGATTGCCTCTTGGTCTATGAGCAAATTCCACTTGAGCTCAATTAAGCATTATGGAATTCTTATTCTTTGATATGGCATCCATTGTTTGTTATCATTCACACAATCAAATGCTCTTGAGGGTCAATAAAACATAAGTAAACATCTTTCCGGTATTCTCTGCTTTCCCCCAAGGTCCATCTGCTTTCAGCAAGGATATTCCTTGCCTCAGCCCCCTGCTGAATTGGACTGAAAGTTCCATGTTGCAGGTTTTGTTGCATCCATTTTTGGTACCTTCACCCAACTTTTACTTGCATGTCATATTCAAGATGGTTCAATAATTCCTGCATTGGTTTGGGTCACCTTATTTTGAATACACACAAATATAGATCTCTTCCATGCAATGGGCCAGGCCCTTCTAATTTCTTGTTATAGAAAAGTGAGTGCTTCCTTCCAGTGATGCGTCAGTTTTTTTCTTCTGTAATATGAAATATTTCATTTGGTATTCCATCAATTGTTTGCTGGTACCTTCAGCCACAGCTTGAGCTATTTCCTTCAGTACTATTGGTTCTTGATCATATGCTACCTCTTGAAATGTTTGAATATCATCAATTTCCTTTTGACATAGTGTCCATTCATTTCAGTTCACTTGATGCTTCCTGAATCACTCAAAATTTTGTCCATGAAATCATTCAACATTATAACCTCAGACTTGGAATTTTCTTCAAGTCTTTTAGCTTGAGATAGTCTCCATGTGCTCTTGGATTTTGGTTTTCTATGTGCCAGTCTTTGCTCATTTCATTTTACATATTACAAAGAGTATGTGGTCAAAAATATATTTTTAGAATATATGATCAAGAATCAATCCTCAAAATTCTATACTTGATAGTATCGCCATGGAGAGAGGTTAAAGGTGTTTTTTCAGAATGCTAAAACACCCATGCTAACTGTTGACAGGTGGGATGCCTCCATGTGATCTTGTTAAAGCCACAACACCCTCTGCGTGAAAAAGACTAGACTTTGGTTGCTGCTTTTGAGTTCTAAGGACAATGTTGACTTTCTTCCATTTCATCAAGAGTACCAAAATGTTTACAGGCATAAATGGATTGATAATGCTATAGTACATAATGGACAAAACTTTCCTCAGTTTTCAGTGGATTCCATCACTAACAAACATATTGTCTGAGCAACAAACTGTGGTAAACAACTGGGGATGCAGTGATAATTGCGTTCTTTTATGTCTTATAATTCTACACATTTTCTTTCTTTCTTTCTTTTTTTTTTTGTGGGCATCACTGCCTCTGGTGGCCGTGGGCACTAGCCAGTGCCGCTCCTGAGAGCTGCCGCTGGATTTGAACTGCCAAGTCTGCGAGTCGCAGTCCCGCACTCAACCACTTATGCCACTGGGGTTCAGCCCCACATTGTTTTCTTTTAAAGGAGAGGTAGCATACATATATAAACATGGGTAGCTATGATTTTTTCTTCTAAAGGAGAGGTATCACACATATATAAATATGGATAGTTACAGTTATTTATTTTTGATGGAAGGGAATGTTATTGGAGGTGTATATGTGGAAAATCTGTGAAGGGTTTAAGATTTTGTCTTATTAGAATGTTAACAAGCCTGTCTACCCCTGTTTTATGCCTGCTGGCAGGATATATGCGAGTCCTGGGTCAGTGATAAAGGAATGCATTATGCACAGCACAGCAGGTAGTATGAAATTCATGAACATATCAGTTCTGTTTTCCTCGAAGGCTGACAAGGGTGGCACAGAGAGGGGTAGAAGAATCCTTCAGCACAAACCACAGGTTTGTATCACAGGTGAGAGACCTTGAGTTTAGTTTACCAGAATCTTTTAAAATGACCTGCCAGAAAATGCATTCAACCTTGCCTTGGAGGAAGACGCTATCTTTTTCACATTAGATAGAAAACAGACTTGTCCTCTGCTCTGAAGGGAGATGGTATCACGGTCTTCCAAAGCTGTCTGCTATGTAAAAATCTTTACCAAACTGAAGACCCTTCTACCAAAGGAGATATATTCTGTAGTGTGCCAAGTGGAGGACAAGGGAGGGAAGATAAAGCTATGGGCTGGACTGGGCTGGGTGTTCACTTGATTCACTTGAAGACAAAGAGTCGTCTACAAGAAGGAGAAGAGAATCACGGCTCGGGTGAGGGGTAAGCTCCTAGAGTGCTTACCGAGTGGCTCAAGTTTTTGAATATTAAGTTGGTGATCTGAAATGTAAGTTCCAACTTAATCGACAATTTAGGAAAAAAAGAGGATGGCCTTGAAAACCGTATGGGGAATACTTGTACTCTGTCCTGTAATGTTGTTCTTTGTCCAAATTGAGTCAATGACAAGTGACTGTGTTTTGTTCAGAGTCCTGGCAACAGATACTGTGCTCAACAGCTAAGAAGAAAGTGGGGCATTCAAGGCCACCCAGAGACACCTAGGAAGATAGTTCTGATGGTCTACTTTTAAAGATTTATCGGTGACAAAGCCTGTGAAGCACCATTTTACTCTGAAACATGTCAACTGGCATATGTTTTTAAAATTATAGAAGTAATGCTTATTTTATCAAATACAAAGATTAGAGAAAAACAATGAAAGAGTGTCTTTGAAAACCTGTCAGTATCTCCAGCTCGAATGATATGCAAGAACATGAGAGTCATGGAGAACTTTCTCCTGATAGTCTAGATTACATTTATTTTTATTAGAATACTGTTAATAACAGGCATAAAAAGAAGGTAAAAATGTCTAGATAAATTAATTGGAGAAGTAACTTCAGAAATCCAGATACCAAAGAACAAAGCAAACAGAGCCAGGGTAAAATCTGGCTCCTCTTCAGTCAGAGGAAGAGCTAGCACAGCAGTTCTCAACCTGTGGGTCACGACCCCTTAAGGCATTGAAAGACTGTTTCACAGGGCTTGCCTGATGCAAAAAAGTAGAAAATTTACAGTTATGAACTAGCAGCAAACATAAGTTTTTGGTTGGGTGAGGAGGGTCACCACAACCAGAAGAACTGTATTAAAGAGTCGCGGCATCAGGGAGGTTGAGAACCACTGAGCTTGATTAAAGCAAGTAGACAAATTGACCTAAATTTGAATCCAGGAGAGAAAATAACTTAAAAGGATTGAGTGGAAAATAAAGAAACCTTTTAAGAAATATAAAGCTCTTTTGAAAAGGCATCTTCAGGTTGCAGTGTCAACTTGAAAGGTCTTTTTTTCCTTCCAAAAAATACCAGCAAGCCTGAGAATTATTAAGACAAAAAAAATAAGACAGAGTTTATTTGATGATTATGAAAATGTACATTGAAGCTGTCACATTTTAGAAACAGCTTAGTAGCAAGAGAACACAGAGTTTTAGTATAAAGAATCTAGAATAGACAAATCTTCAGTGATTAAACCTTATTAGAGGTGACAAGCTGAGAAGGAGGACATAAAAACTGACTTATTGGCTAGAGAATACTGAATTTTGGAGTGGTTAATGGTCATTGATGAACAACATGATAAACATAGCTCAGGATGTTGAAAACAGGAAATGTTTGTGCACATATGTTTTCCCCATTTTAAATGATAAAAATTTGGAAGCAAAACATAAGACTACTATTCTTTATTTTAATGTGTTGACTTAGTAGCTATAGGTGATGGATGAGTCCTCACTATCCTAACTTTTAGGAGATGTCTCAAATTAGTATTTGTGGTAGTGGCATAGACTCCAGTCAACTTGAGGGTATTAAGAGTGAAGGGGTGGGGTTTCATCTATCAATCAGGTTGCAGTTCAATAACCTCATTTGGAGGTGCAACAGAGATCAATAGCTCACTCAAGGCTTCTCTCTCTCTTTCGCTCTCTCTCCCGCTCCCTCTCTCTTTGCCTAAAGGAGCTAGAGGAGCCACGTGGAGATGCCTCCATCACCACTGGATCCACAAGACTTTCTCCCCACTGGCCCCCGAGCTTCTTTATTTGGCATCATTTCATGAGTTGCACAAGTCTCAAGAGAAACTCATGGGCTAATTTCAGATTTATGGACTTGGTCTAGACTGTGCTGGGATGTTTTATTGATGCCTAATTGCTTTTTGATTTAAAGTTCTCTCTTACACAAAAGTGATTTGTTTCTCTAGTCAACCCAGCCTAAGGTAGTACCCTTTGAGAGATTATGGAGATTTTCCTCTACATCATTACAAACCTTGAGTTTCAGGTACTATTTAAAAATATTATTTAAATTGGTTATTAAAAAGGGTGTTACAAGTCAGAAAAGTTTGTGAGCTGCTTCCATAAGGATCATATACCAGAAAAGTTATTAAGCAATAATATCTTGAAAGCCATGTCGACGAAAGAGCAATGCTTTCATCCTGGGGGAAAGGCAACAGTTGGAACTGTGGAGAATCAGTATCAAAACCACCTCCACTCCATAGAAGAGACCCCGGCTTGATTTCTGTCTAATGAAGCTAACGTGTGGTTACCATCTTGCCAGAGAGGCTTTTGTATTGCGAGGGCACCAAACAGATTTCAACAGAACTCTCAGGCTAGGACTAGGTCTAAGACTAGATAGAAAGGTCTGTTGATCAACACCAAAAAATTAGGCCAATAAGATCATATGGATTATACCAATTAGACCTATGCAACTGATCATATGGATGGTGCAGGACAGGGATCCATAGGTCCAGCTTCTCATGGGGTCACCACATGTCCAGGGAGTAGAGGTGGGTGGTTTGAAGACAGTCATAACAAATGTCCAGAGAAAATTAAGCTGAGATTGAAGGATAGGCACATGTACCCAGGAAAGCCACTAGTATGTCATAGCTTACTCTTGCCCTAGCATGGAAAACTATGCCTTGACCCACCATGACAGGAAGGAGAAAGGATATAAATGATTCAAATATATAGCAGGACCTTGAAAAGCTTCTTTGCTCACCAGAATTTCTGCTTTAAGTGTTTTCCTGTCCCTATGCCACTTCTAGCCTCCCATGTTACACTCCAGATACAGAGATTCATTATATGCCCATTTATTTGTTTAATAACCTCCCTCCAACATTCCAGCTTTAAATCGAGAGCCCAAAGCTATTTAAATTGCCCCATTATGCTAGTTAAATCCCAGAGCTTTCAGAAATCCTGGGGAGAGCAGCTTGCCGTTGGACCTGGCACATTAAATGAAATTGCATGTATACATCAAAGAAATAAAAAAGGAAAAAAGCCACAATAACTCAAAGAACTGCTCATCATGTTCCCTCGATTCTTTCACCTCTTTGCCAAAAAAAAGAGAGAAATCCACTCTGTTGATTCTTCACTTTAAATACCACTACTATTCTAGCTTCAGGTGCATTTGTGACTCTCTAAACCATTTGCTTGCATGACCATAATGGAAAGGAGAGAAATGTCAAGAAAACGCTTCTAGCAGCAATAGAGCACATGATTAAGACGTTATTCCAGGCAAATTGGCGAGGAGTTTGGATGCAGCTGTAATTCTGTTATAAATGACAAATATCCAAATCTCAGTAACTGTTTGCTGACGATGAGGAAGAAAGTGGTTGTGAATAGTCTTGGATAATGAATGGTATCAAAGACTACTTCCAATCATCCATTGGTCAGAACCCAACACATGGCCCCATCTAACTGAGGGTCAGTGAGGCTGACAAATGTAAGCAAACTGGAAGAACAGAATGGAACTTTGATCAACGATGAGCCAAGTTA
The DNA here is from genome assembly GCA_004026705.1 of Nesogale talazaci. Taxonomy (NCBI): domain Eukaryota; kingdom Metazoa; phylum Chordata; class Mammalia; order Afrosoricida; family Tenrecidae; genus Nesogale; species Nesogale talazaci. The sequence continues at coordinate 136,118 of PVJH01000529.1, read as the reverse complement.
TGCAACCAACTAGTCCTGCAGTAGAGGATGGATTGAAAACTTGTTCATTTTGGGTCTCTCAAGGTTGGGGTCCTATCCAGGAAGTCTTTGTATTGCTTAGAACCTTTAGAAACCAGTTCTCACTCCCAATTCCACTTGCTTCCCACCCCACCTCCCAACGCCCAGCTCATGGTAGAGTTGTTGCCCTTATCAGTGAAGTGTTTCATGGGATGAATGGCCCTCAGGTAACCTGTTATCTTACTTGGGGCATTGAATTTATTATAATTTTATCACTGCCCACTTTTTCAGTTTCTTCCTGTTTTCTTAATCTGTGGGTCAAATCTTAAATACCTTGCCCACCCGACTTCATGGTTTCCTGACACTCATACGGTGCAAAAGATTGCATTCCAGCTTGGTTGAGTACACAGAGTGGTCTTAGAATAGCATTTTGGCCACACCTATAACTTTCTACAGAATAGGGATAGGGATAAGGATAACTTTGTGTAAAATAAAATTGGTGCCTATCCCCTGCTCCCAGCTTCCCTTTCATTTTAAATTACTTCCTTCCTCCCACTGTTTTCCAGGCGATCTGAATTGTATCAGTCCCAGGCATATGGGAAAGTGGGTACCACCGGATGGCTATTGTCACTCCGGAAATAGCTACCATTCAAACACTGTTTGTTAATGATCATATTTGATGTGATAAAATGGATGTGAATATTAAATTTGAACCATCTCGGCACCCTCTCCGATTAAAAAACACAGGCATGAGATCTGACAGCTTTGCATAAACCTCTTTCCATTTTCTGTGCTTCTGACATTCCACTAAATAAGAGTGAACACCACCATCCGCCCACTCACCAGGCGCCCGCGTTATATATAGCTGTAGATATTCAATGCAAAACAAAGAAAAGGGGGGAATGGATTTGTGGCAGAGAAATGAGGGGAGAGTGGACTAAAGTTTTTATATTTCAATCTCAGTCCTGATCTTGGTGTTATAAAATATTCTGAGTGAAGGCACTCCACACCCTTGTATTTCAGCTTCTTATTAATTTATTCACTCAAGCGTTCCATATTTATTGTCTTTCCTGAATAACAAGGACTACGTGGACTCTGGGCACACAGAGTAGAGAAATACGGTCCTTCCAGAAGTACATCTAAGCATTTTTAGATAAGTAGGTAATCCAAACTCAACTCACTGCATGGAGCCAATTCTGACTCATAGGTACCCTCACTGGGGAAGGGGGAAGTAAGAAAAGACTATCTAGGCTTGGATGATTCTTTGAAGATGAGGTGTTATTCGGACTGAAGCTTTCCTCCTACACTCCTTTCTGTTGAGTCCTCACCAGGGCCAGATGCCATGTATGGAACTGCATGTCATAAGAACAAAGTCTGTAGAGACAGTTTACATTATAAAGGGTAAAAAGGTCCTATATACAGTTGGACCTTGACTAGCGAAGAAGGAAGAAGGATGGACGTGTTTCAAGCTGTGGAGCTGGCACAGGACCTTGGAAGGACCACAAACTGCAAATCTATCGTGGAGAAGAGTGCTTCTTGGAAACAAGGATGGCAAGAATTCCTCTGACACATTTTGGACGTGGTCTTAGCAGAGACCAGTCCCCAGGCAGGACCTCCAGCTTTGCCATGTGGAGGGGACCTGAAGGGGAGGAAAGCCCTCAAGGAGGTGGGCTGACACAGTGGCCGCAACACTGAGCTCAGGGATTGGAACCTTGATGAGGATGGTGGCATCCTGGGCAGTGTCTCGTTCTATTGAGCAGAGAGTCATGGTGAGTTGGAACAGATGGAACGTCACCCCATCACAACAGATGCAGTGCACACAGTTAGGTCATCAAATCTGAAGACCCTCTGTGCAGAGTGAAATGATCAGTTTCTCAGGACTGCTGTCTTCTTCACCACTCTGATGGGAAACACAAAAGGGCTGCTTTGATTCAGAAGTTGGGGACACTATTGGCAACGATTTTAGTTCTTCTGTCTCAGGTCCTTAACTTCCATATGCCTGGAAATTTTTCTCTAAACAATCAGAGTCCTTCAGATATGTACGTGTTCTTCCTCTGAACATGATCTATATTATGATCACGGTGAGGGGAGAAAAATACACACATTATTTTGGCCTGAAGTTCCTTTCTCCATTTCCTTTTGTACCCTATGTATTGGAAAGTCCCTCCAATCAAACCTCCTGGTGCTTAATTTGAAGGATATGGGATGTACAATTCCTTGAAAAGTGAAACAGTGTCACAGCTTGTATCTTGGGTTCACGGCAGGGAGCAAAAGAAAGAATGCGGGCAGAAAAGACATGAAAAACCCTTTATTAGGCATGCTACTAGGAATTTGAAGCTCAGGGTGCTAGGGTTGCAATGGCCACCATTGAACTGAGGGAAGAGTTGCTACCTTGATTAAAGAGGATGGGAAGCACTGCAGTGAGTCTCTGCGGGGACACATGTCATGTCCTGAGCCTGATTTGAGGTGTGGCAGGGATCCACCGTGACATCACACTGACTAGCATCACCCTTGGTCATGCCACCGCACAAACTACTCTCATTTTAACAAGTTCTGAACTAACAGCCATCCAGTTCTCGCCGAGGTAGGATGAGTCATTGGGATGGACACACGTTTTGCAGAGAATAATTTGCATCTAATGGTCTTCTATCCCTCACTCAGAAAGCCCAGATCCTTCTCTGATTGCTACTCATAATCAGAGGCTCCCATAGTCCAGGGAGAATTTCAAGGTGAAAAGAAAGACTACATCTTCAGAAATGGTCTAGAAAAGGCTCAGACTCAGCCTTCATACCCCAGCAGATATATATATCTATATATAGATAGATAGATATCTATATATAGATATAGATAGATAGATAGATAGATAGATAGATAGATAGAGCACAGGGGGTGTTCTTGATCAAGCAGTAAGAGAAGGTCAGGTGTGTTTCCTCCTAGTAAGAGGTTGGGATCTGATTGCCATAGTGGCTGTCATATATCTTGTAGTTACATAGCTGGACAACAGACTCTCAGAACATTCTGAGTATTCTCTCTAAGGTAATGGAGCCTGGTGGCATAATGGTTAGGCGCTGGACTGCTAACCTGGAGATCAGTAGTTTGAACATCAGGTGAATTCAAGCTACTGTTCTCCGTGCCAGGAGCCCAGAGATGAGGCTTTCTACTTTTGTGAAGAGTCACAGTCTGGGAAACCCACGGGACAGTTCTACTCTGCCCTACAGAGTCATCATGAGTCACATTTGGCTTGATGACAATGAGTTTGGCTTTTAATTTTGGTTCATGAAGTAGTCTTCTGTGGCTGTGAGAGTTTTCTTCCACACCAATTCCTGTAGAAAATTTTGTGTATGTATAGCAGTGAGGCAGACATTCATTTTCTTCCCTAGCTTGACAAACATTTCTGAGATATGAGGGGAGCATTTAAACTTTAGCAGAGTTTAAACTTTAGCAGAATGCATTTAGTATGGTAGGTTCCCTTAGAAACCCTAGCCCACAGTCATCCCAGGGGACCTCCAAGCACCTCCTGTAAGTAAAGTTCCATTAGCAAGTGGTCTCAAAACAAAGTCTGCAGCATTAGGATACAGTCATGTCTCCTCTCACTGACCTGGCAGGCATTCAGAAACATCATTTGCACAGCACTTGGCTTCTTTTCTAGTCAAAAGATCTGCTAAACCATCACTGAAGTTTTACTCACATTGGAGATGCTGGTGACTTCAACAGAGAGCCTTTGAAATATCCTTTTGTCAGGATTTTGGGGGATCCTGGACTATGCGCTGCAACGTACCAGGAGTTCCTAGTTAAGATTTATATATTTCCTTGCTGGTACCAGAACGTCACTTTGCCCTTAAATTTTAACTTTCTATAATTATTTCCTTCAGCAATAGGAGGAGAACTTTTCTTAGCAGAAGTAGTCAGAGATCATTTCCAATCTCAAAAAGAGCCCCTCATATTTACTATATCACTCAGGGTCCAGGGCTCCCCTTCAGAAGGGATTGTTCTTGTCTAAGAAAGTTGAATCTAGAAAGATTGATTTGTAGATATTTCTTGACCCTCCAGAGCAAAATAATTGGTGTCAGCAGACTAGTGTCCTTTATAAAATTTGTATCAGAGTAATATACTACTGGTATATTAGCCACAAGAAATACACATTTTCAGTAATTCAATTTATCACTACTTACCTTTCATTTTCTCATAACGTGATGTGCTGCTAGCCTGCCAGAAGCTGTGCTATTGGGATTTCAAACACTAACTCATAGTGGGAAGATGCCTATAGAGCTTCTGGATTCAGACACATTAGAATAAAGAAGAATGCAGTCCTTTTTGAAAAGAAATATCCATGAAAACTATATGATGGAACATTGCCCAATATAGTGCCAAGAGACGAGACCCTTAGGTTCGAAGGTACTTAAATTCCAACTGGAATTGACCTGCCTCCTGAAAAGAGAAGACTCAGTCTTTGAAAAGTGATGGAAACAAGTCTAAAAATCATGTAACAATACTTTTCAAGACCAAGGACTTATCCATTGCATATACCTTTTCAGCAACATCAGGAGTAGTCACATACTTGAACCTCACAAAATGAAATGCATAGAAAGAAAAATAACTGTATCTGTGGGAAGAGATCATGACGACCCCAGTAACATCAGCCAGAGCAAGGGCAGGAGCCAGCTGCGTAGCAAAACCACAGTTGCTCGTGTACAAGATCAAGGTAAACCTGAAGGAACTTAGAGATTAACAGTCTTCAGGACCTGAAGTATGACTTTGACCTCAGGACCAATGAGAGTAGTGATACCATGACGATAGGGGGAATGTCAGGGTGAAGAAGATGCTGATCTCAATGATCAATATACAACACCTGCCCCAGGGATGAGCAATAGAAATGTGAGTGAAGGGAGACAGCGACAGTGTAAAATATAAAAATAAAAATAATTGATAAATTATCAAGTGTTCACATGGGTGGGAAGGTGGAGGGGGGGAAGAGGTGCTGAAATCAAGTGTTCAAATAGAAAATGTTTTGGAAATGATGGAAACATATGTATAAATGTGCTTGATAAAATTGATGCATGGATTACTATAAGAGCTATAGGAGTCCCCAGTAAAATGATTTGTTAAAATTAAAATAAAATATGACTTTGAATATATCCCACTGGAATTTAGAGATCATCTTAAGAATAAATTTGACACATTGAACAGTAATGATGAAAAAAGACCATATGAATTATGAGATGACATCAAAGAGATCATGAATGAAATAAACAGTTGGCCATTAAAAAGACAGAAAAGGAAGAAAAGATAAGAATGTATATCAGAAGAGACTGTGAAACTTAACTTTAACATACACTACAGCAGAGCGAAGAAATGAAGAAGTCGAAGAGCTCACCAGAATCCACCAAAGGGTGGGTCAGGATGACAGAGTAAGGTGTTGCAATGAAATGTGCAAAGATCCCGAGCTCGAAAACCCAAAGTGAAGCAGAGCTTTAGCCTTGTTTATGCTGAAAGAAGACAGATTCAAACCTCAAATTGAAATATTGAAGGCTTCTATGTGGGAAATATTGAACAAAGCAGGAAACATTAGAAGATATTACACAGTGACTGACCACCCCCAAGAAAAGTCATTGTTTAACAATTTCATGATCAAGAATCCATGTCACAGAGATTTTAAGAAGAGTCACAAGGAAGGATTGAGTCAACCGGGGTGCAGTAAACCACTGATGAAACACACAATTTCCTCCATCTCTTGAGGTTTCCTCCCCAGCTCCCACCCCCACTCCCACCCCCACTATCATGACCCAAATTGTGCCTTTCACTTTAGGCTAGATCAGAGCATGTGCATAGGTACAGGTGCAGCTAAGAGATAAGAGTACGCAATACAATGGAATCCAGGAACAGGAATGGGAATAGCATACCAGGAGCATAGGAAGACTGTGTGGAGTGGAGGAGAAGGGAGAACCAATCACAAAAATCAACACAGAACTACCTCCCACCCCCAGGGTGGAAACAACAGAAACCGGGGAGGAAAATAGACAGCAGTTGGTGTAATATATGAAAATGACAATAATTTATCAAGGGGTCATGGGGGGTGGAGTGTGAAAAAAGTTGATACTAAGGCCTCAAATATAAAGTTATTAGAAAATGATGGCGACATATGAGCAAATTTTCTTGACAAACTTGATCTATGGATTGTTATAAGAGCTGAAAGAGCCCCCAATAAAATATTTGAATTTAAAAATGATGGCACCTGAATAGAAACTACTTTCTAGAACTCTCTTTGGCCAAACCCTAGATCATCAGTGAATTCAGACAGTTGACTTAAATTCTCAATATTTTGAATGCCCCCCCTTTACACCCTCAAAGAACACAGTCACGCTCAGGAAAGTAGCAAGTACCTGTGACCCCATCTACCTTAGCTTGGAGAATCACCAGTGCGAGGGAATCTCCTCCTCCCGACTGTGCCTAAATTAGAGTCTCCTTGCCGTTTTAAGCCCTCATGCTCTATGCCTTTCTGATCCTGGGAGCACTGCATAAAGTCTGCAACTTACAGTTTGCAGAGTAAAATCTACATAGTTCTATACTATCACCCGCATCCTCCTTGAGAGAGTCCAGCTCTAGTACCCCCCCCCCCAGCGAGAAATTATAGCTGCTTTTACCAGTCTCACCCAGAATCTAACAGGTAGAGATCCCACTTCAATCATCCATATGCACATCTTGTACTCTGGTTGCTTCAGGTGTATTTTTTTCTCTTTTTCTTTCAAAAAATTCCCCAAACTAAACAGAACACAAAACTCATTTTCTGCTGGAGAACCTAGAAGTTGGTATTCCACAAGTTCTCAATGGTAGTTTAAGGACTTTATTTAACTGCTCACAAGCTCCACCTGATGAGTAGTTCCCAGCAGCTTGGGGCCACTATTTCTGAAGCCTATTTTCATCTTGGGAACGTGGTGTGGAGAACAGATAGCACAGCCTGGTGTAGAATCTCAATACTGCTCCACTATATATCTTGGGACCTGTCTCTTAAGAAAGGGAAGTAGTGTGCCACTAGAATAATGGTCTTCTCCTGTAAAGACAATAACTTAGGTCAGCTGCCCTCTTCCTCCATCATATACTGGGTTGATAAGTAACTCTGGTATTACTTAATATACCCTCAACCTACCCCAACAGCCACTACCTCAAGATCCTGCTCCCCATCCAGTGAGACACACTTTCATATAACTTAACAAATACTAGCACACCTGTTAAAAACCCCTCTTCCAATTTATAAAAAAAGCCCACTGCATTTAACTAGAAGACTACCTATGATCAATACCATCACTTAAACCCTTCTCTCAAGTTCCTATCACTTGGTCATGGACCCCATCCAACCCTATCACCAGGTCCTCATCTCCACACAATATAATTTATAGCGCCTATCTGATATTCCTCCTTTAACCCAAAGAGCTTCCCACTCCTAGAACCCTGAAGAGCACTGCTGGAACACCATGCAATACAAACAGTAGCCAACACCAGCAACCACAGTAATAAAGACAAACAAAGGTCAACAACTACAGATTACATCAATCCAATGGAATCCACAAGACAAGTAGCCTTTGAACTGCCAGAAAGAGAACACAGTAGAATATATTTAGAACCATGCAAGAGATGTGGTGACCAATCCTTCAAACAAAGGGAGGAATTGAGATACCAAGAACCTGACACCAAAAGAAACCAAGAAACTAAGAAATGACTTAAGAGAAATAAAAATCATGGCACAAGAATAGATAATAAAATGGAAAAAAAGGAAAACTCAAATCAGTGAATTCAAAAATAACCATACAGAATTCAGCAAATGAAAGGAACAATCAAATGTAAAAGCAAGAAACTCTGAAGAAAACCTGAGGATGATGAGACATTCTGAAGAGAAATAATGCAGATTTCATTGGAAGACCAGAAAGGGGAGATATATCTGAGAGAAGAGAAGTGCATGTGTCTTGGAAGAAAAGGGAAAGGATCAACTTACAAATTGGGGGTTTGGCGGAATGACTCACAATACTTTGCAGTATCCTAACAAGGAAGTATGCCTGACAATATCCACCTCATAAGCCACATTGGCCTGAATTTTTGTGGCCCCTCCCTTGGGGACCCATGCCAAGTGCTACAGAACTCTGGGGCATTTGATTCTGGATCTTCAGGCTGCACAACACTCTCCAAAGGCTATACCAGAGAGACCTGATGTGGAAACTCCACTAGGTGAACTAGGCTCTACCTCAAAAACACCGTTACCTAAAGATTGAAGGCTAAAATTACATACATCTTCTTTGAAGAAGCAGAAGACAGCTATACCAAGAGTATTGGACTATTGGTTTTGTCATGTGCATGTCATAGTCCCTTATAATACTTCCTGCAATTATTATGACACATTCTTCTTCATATAATTAGGCTTCTCTGATGATTTGCTCAGCATACAAACTGAATAAGTATGTGAGAGGATACAACCTGACACATACATCTTTACTGATTTTAAATCATGCAGTCTTCTTTTGTCTGCTCATACAATTGCCTCTTACTCATGTATAGGTTCCAAATGAATATAATGAAATGTTTTGGAGTCCCTACTCTTCTCAAAGTTATCCACAGTTTGTTATGATCCACATAGTGAAATGCCTTAATATGGTAAATAAAATCCAAGTAAACATATTTTGGGTACTCGATATTTTATAGCCAGGATCCATTTGAATTCGGTAATAATATCCTTTTTCACATTTTCTCTTCTGAATATGGCCTGAGCTTCTGGCATCTCCAGGCAATCCCTGCTGAGTGAGATTCAGAAAAATCTTACTTGCATATGATATCATTGATATTTGTTCTATAGATTGAGCATTCTGGTAGGTGACCTTTCTTTAAAATCGGTACCAATATGGATCCTTCCAGTTAGTTGGCCAATTATATGGTACATAGGAATGTATGCTTCTAGTACTTAATAATATAACAACAAAGTACTTAGAATGCTGTATGCATAGAAATCAAAGTTTATTAGTGTGTTAAACAAGGAAGGAGGAAATGATGAACTAATGCATAAGGTTGAGTTCTGAGAAAGAATGTTTTTTTAAAAATGGCTTTTTAAAACTGTAGCAATGGTTGCAGAACATACTGGGTTGTACATTAAAACTGGTTCAAATGGAAAATATCTTATTCTCAAAGGGTGAATGAAAAACTATTGATACAAAATAACAGAAAAACTTTTTACATACAGATTGGCTTTGGGTCCCCAAAATGTACTCCCGCTCATTTGCAGTAATATAATTTTTAGTTCTTTGATGCGTGATATCTGATCCCTTAGACACCTCCAGGTCACATAGGCTGGTGTGTCTCCTCCATGTGAGCTTTGTTGCTTCTGAGATAGAGGGCTGCTTGTTTACCTTCAAGCCTTTAAGATACCAGATGCTAGTTCTTTTGATAGCCTGGCACCATCAGTTTTCCTTACCATTCATGCTTATGCACAAATTTGTCTTCAGTGATCATGTCGGGAAGGTGAGCATCTAGGACTGCCAATAAAAGAACAAAGTGCTCTTGCATGTCGCAGGGAGGAGATGAACCAGTTAGCGTGCAGTCTAGCAAATATGAAGCATAAAACCTTCCTCTAGTTCTTCAGTGCTTCCTCCTCCCCACTATCATGATTCCAATTCTACCTTAAAAATCTGACTAGAGTGGTGAGATTGGAGCTGCTGGATGGGTGGAGAGAAGGTGGGGTAGAGAGACGGAACCAACTGCAAGGATATACACATAAGCTCCTATTGGAAGGATGGAATCAAAGGAGTGGGCTGGGTGAGAGGTTGGGCAGTGTAAGATATGACAGAATGACAATAAAGTATTGAGGGTTGGTGGGGAAGGGAGAGCAGGGGGAAGAGGGAAAAGGATAGAAAAGCCAAATCAAGGGCTCAAGGGGAAAGGCGGATGTTTGGAGAATGATGACAGCAACGAACATGTGAAGGTGCTTGGCGTAGTTTGTTTATTTATGTATTGGGAAAAATGATGTATGAGCCCCCAATAAAATGATTCTTAATTAAATAAAAAAATAAAAAGCAAATCCTACTGCCATCTGGTAAATTCCAACTCATGACTACCCCACATAAGGCTTCCAAGACTCTAAATATCTAAGGAAGCCGACAGTCTCCTCTTTCTCTTGAAGAGCAGCATACCTGTCAGTACCATCAGAGTTCTTTACAATAGCTACACAATAATAGAATCATATTCCTGTTTTATAAAGTTGGAAAACTATATTCAAAAAATTAACTTCCATTGAGTTGATTCCAATGCATAGCAACACTATAGGGAAAGCCACTGTGGACTTTTGAGACAGTAACTCTTTATGGGAGTAGAAATCCCTATTTTGCTCCCAAAGGGTGTTGCGGCTTTGATCTGCTGATCAGGTGGTTAGAATTCCAACTATGTAACCCGTCACCACCAGAACTGCTCAGGAAAATTATAAGGACCCTAAAAATGGCACCACATGAGTAAAACCTTTGCATAAAATTAAGGTCTGAAATCAGTTGACTTTGAAATTAGTCATAAAAGAGATGATTGTGGGTTAGTCAAACTTAATCATATAAGTTATATAAGAGGGTCCCAAGAACTCTGCTTAGATAAAAGAGATTCTGTTACTGGCATCAAAGAAGCAAGGTGCCACAAGTTCTACAGTCTCAGGGAAATTTATTTTGCCACCCACACAAGGTGCTTCGAGAAGTGTCCTTTCACAAGTGAGCCTCTAATGAGAATGTAGCCCAGCCAAGACTTGTGTGGTAGATCATGAAGCCATTCAGACTTCTAGTTCATGGAAATAAGGGGACTGTTTCCGAGAATAGTAAACAACTGCTTAAGGAATAAAAATAAAAGGAAATTCCATAAAATTCATGGTCAGTATTATTTATATTCATGTTTTCATCATCAGCTTAATTATTTCCTAGTAGTATACCAATGATTCTCAACTTTCTAGACCTTAGGCTTCCCTATGTTATGTGGTCCATTGATCACATGATCAATTGATCACATGATCAATTGTATTTTAGTCCATAATGTAAGACAAAGTGTAGGTATCTGCTCTTGTGATGCCACTTTGATTGTTTCAGCATGCCCGGAGTGGCATGGTCCACTTTGGGAAACACTGGTCTAGACCAATACCACCAGCATCACATGAAACTTGCAAACTTGCAAGAAGTGGGAATTTCTACTGTTACAAAATATGGAACTCAGAGGGCAGGGTATAGCAATTTGTATCTTAACAATCCCTTTAAATGTTCCAACAAATGCTAACATTTGAAACTTTTTGCTATTTGTCTAACAACAATCTAAGTATCAAAATAAACCATACATGATAATGAAAATGAAAAAATCTGGCTAGACCAGAGGATGTACACTGGTACAGAGTGGAGCTGGAAACAGAGGGAAGCAAGGACAGATGATGTCTTCAGAAAGGACCAGCAGTGAAAGTGGCAATACTAGGATGGTGAATGGAAGGTGAGGTGGAAAGGGAGAACAGATTAGAAGTATCTACATAAAACCTCTTGCCTAGGGTACAGACAATGGGGAAATGGGTGAAGGGAAACATCGGACAGTGTAAGATATGACAAAGTAATAATAATTGTAAATTATCAAGGGCTCATGAGGGAGAAGGAAGTGGGAACAGGAGAAAAATGAGGAGCCGATGCCAAGGGCTTAAATAGAAAGCAAATGTTTTGAAAATGATTAAGGCATCAGATGTACAAATATTCTCGACTCAAAATGGACTTATGTATGGATTGTGATAAGAGTTGTATGAGACCTCTATAAAATGGTAAAAATGAAACACTTTAACAAAAACATGAAAATATGATGCTATTGTCTCAGTATATTCTTGATCGTGGTCTACACAATTCTGAAGGGTAGTTTCCACTCATCTATCCCTTTTTCAAGCTCTATGATTTTCTGAGCTCTATGATTTATCTCATGTCTATACAACAGTTCTGATATACATAAGGGACTCAAACTGTGTTCCTTTCAAATGTTCTTTGAGCTGTCAAAAGGGGCAATATCAGGGTGGATATAGTTGGTATAGAGGTTAGGCTATGAGTGTGATCTGCATGGCTGGCAGTTCAAAACCACCATTATCTCCAAGGGAGAAAAACTGGGTGTTCTATTCCCCTAAACAGTTACAGTCTAAGAAACCCACTGAGGGACACTGTGAATTAGCATGGCCCTGATGACAGTGAGTTTAGTGTGGATGGGTTAAACAATAAAATTTTCCTAGGACAGGATTTTGTACCCTTTACAAATGAGGAAGTACATTGAAACCTCATCCCCCCACCCACTCCCAAACCTGCAAAATCACAAATGCAATTTTCCTGACTTCTTTCTCAGAAAAGGAGTTCCCTATTTTCCTAAACCTTCCTCATAATAAGCCCCTGTGAATGTTTTTGAGAAAACCTAACAAGATTATGCTTTTGGAATAAAACAAACAAGCAAGCAAACAAAAATAGCTGCTTTAACTTTCTTAGCTGGTCCCTCGGCCTTGAATTTAACTGACACAGCACATTCCCTTAGAAGCCACTGTTTTGATTGGACCATTATTATTTTTTCAGTGTGAATTGAGTGAAAGTTTTACAAAACAAATGAGTTATCTACTAAAAAATCCTTATACAATGTGTTTCGTGTCATTCACTATAATCCCCACAATCTAGTATTTCTTTTTTAAATTTTATTTTTATATAATTCACAAATTGCACAATTCAATAGTTTAATCATATTAAGAAGAGTTGTGCAATCATCATCACATCAATTTTAGAACATTTCTTTGTTCTTCTACTCATCATAATTAGATCTCCATTCCTGCCAAACTCCCAGTCATATCTCCAAGAAACCATTAATCCAATTACTGTCACTATAGATCTATCTATCCCAGATTTCACATACAGAAAAGCATGAAATAATAATAATAACTAACAACAATGGCAAAGTAAAACAGAAGAAAATATCAATAGAAAAGAAACCAGAAGATATTAAAAACCAGAACAAATTATAAATGGGTCAAAATTCTTGGGGATATAACAGGGGATGCAGGGGGGAAATGGAGAGCTACTAACAATGAGTACAGGAAGGAAAAGGATGTTATAAAACGGATAATGGTAGTGATTAAAAATCTCTTCTTGATGTATTGGAATTAAATCATATGTGTTTATGTGCTGATAAGACTTTTTTTTGGAAGGGGTGATAGCAGAAGATAAAATGGACTAAGGCAGACTTGGAGAAGGTCAAAGGGGAGAAATTAATGGTGGGTGTTGAATTCTAGCCTAGTTGCCTCTGTATAAGTTCACTTTCCAATGCACTCTCTCTGATCAAAGCTGTACTATAAAATAAAATAGATTTAAAGGGAAGTCAACTGCATCTGCAGCAATCCACTCTCCTAAGTGTTCTGCACAACAGCAGAGCTATTCATGACCTGATCTATGGTTAAAGGGAATTCACCAGAATTCCCATTTATATTTTTCCTACTCCCTCCCACTCACCTTTCTCTTGAAACAAATTGCAAATTGGTCAAAAAGGAAATACAAAAATAAGGTATTACATTTTAACCTACCTCCATCTCCATAAATGACTTTATCATGATTTATCTTAGATAACAATTCTATTCATATTCCTCAACTACCATCAAAGGGGACTTAAACCAGAGATTTAATCTGTGTGTGAACCCTGCAAATGCCTTTTGGACTTCCAAAGTTATCAATAGCCTTCTGCAAACCAGGTGTTCACAATTTAAGTTTTGGTATCATTACCTCCCTCGGATTTGGGTTTTTTCATTTACAATACTTGAGTTACACAGGCTTGTGTGATTTTTCCCTATGAACTTAGTTGATGCCTTGCTTACGTGACTGTTTGTTTGGCAATGAGTCTTTCAGATGCCAGATGCTAGTCTTTCTTTCATCTATTTTCTTTTTTTTTTATTTTTCTGTTCTTTATTTTAACATACTTCTTGTGACAGTCATGTGCTTATGTTAATTTTATGATTGAAATGTAGGGGTGGAGTCTAGACTGTTAATCTGGAGACAGCCATTGAGTAGCCAATGTGGCCTCTATGTGGGCATGGCTTTCTCCTGAGACTTCTGGGAAGTCTCGCGATCTTTCCCTTGTGAAGATGAGAAGCTATCTTCCCCAGTTCTTGGGAGTTAGTCTCAGAGGTGATGAATTATGGACAAGACAAGATGACAGCATCCGAGAAGCTGGAGGAGCCGGCAGAGAGACCACATGGTTTTGCCCTGATGGAGCCAGACCTCTGAAGCTGGAGACCTCTGCCAGTGATGAGTTGCCTCTGCTGTTTATGGACTCTGAGCCCTGGAAGCGAGGAGCTGTGGGGAGACCCCTGCCAGTGCCGGAATTCTGCACCCACTAACCTGTGACTTCGTGAGTTGGAAGTAGATATTATAGACTGATATCGGGCATATGGGCTAATATCGGATTTATGATTTTGAACTGGACTGGGTTGGGATGCTTTCTCAGTGTTTCATTCCTTTTGTATATAAACCATTCCCTTATATCTATATGTGTGTCAATGAAATTTGTTCCTCTAGCCTACCCGGACAAACACACTTCTTTTCATTGAAGGCTAATTGCTACCTCATTCACAAGTAAACAGCTGAGCTAGCCAGTCCTTTTAAATCCTTGTTTCCACATGGCTTGTCATGTGACTTGCATGGCCCATAATTGATGTATTGACTCATTACTTCTAAACTTTTCCCTGGAAGAAATGGTGCTCTTTTAAAAAATCTCAAACAGTTTACTATTTTAAAGAGTGTGCACACCCTAGTGTCATTGTTTCCCTCATAGGCAAGCTTATCTCTTGTTTGGCTGATCATTGAGGCACAGGTATAAGTTCAGTCCCAGCCCTTCAGGGTGCCTAACAACCATAGTCTTAGGAATTTCGCCAATTTCTAGCTATCAGGAGTCTGATCTCCATTTTGAGTTTGAGTTTTGTGCCATGTGTTCCTCCTCTTCCCAACCTTCTACATTGATCTCTTTCAGAGAAGTTGGTTGGGATAATGAGGCCATTTCTAGTTTCTTTCATTTCATTATCATTGAGTCTGATGCTCACACAGTCTAATTGGTTCACTGGACTGTTTGTTTCCATATATCTTTGATTTTATTTATTCTTTTTGTTCCAAACAGGAGAGACTAATAAATGCACATAGGATGGTTCCTCTGAAATTTTAAGACCATGGTTGCTATTCATTAAAGTAAGATGTTGAACATTATCTTTGTAGACTCTGTTATGCAAATCAGCTTTGGTTTCTCCTGTCCTGAGCTCCCAAGCCCTCATTCCTCCATGAGGTTTGCTTATGACTTAGACATTTTCATAACATTGGAACATTTATGATCTATGATATTTATGGATATATTTGCAATGTAGGTAAATACATGCAAATATATGTAGAAATAAATGTAGACCTGTAGAAATAACTTCTGTCAATCCATAGACTCTTGTTTAGTATCCTGTACATCCACCAATAGATTATTACTAGAGCATGATTGTGCACACAATACTATTTACTTTTGTACTCCCACAAGAGTCTTTTCTGTGCTGGAAGGCATTCTGAGGACCATAAGAAAAGTATATTAGAGGAAGAACATTTCTGTAGCTGTCCATAATTTCATAGATATGTTTAACATTTTAATTGGAATAAATCCACGCATAGATGAACTAAAGCCCTAACAGTGATACATTTTAATTACTTTTGCATACATTTCAAGGGAAAATTTTAAATAACAAAATTAAAAATTGTTTAAAATCTAGGACATTCTCAGGCTCATTTACAGCAACACAGAAGTGCAGAAACACTTCTACTCGTCTTATCTAAGCTATTCTATCATTCAGTAAATGATTATTCCCATGCACTACATGTTTAAAGTTGGTGATTCTTAGTCTTTTACATGCATTTCTTGGAAAAGTATTCTAAAGACACATAACATAAGCACTCATTCTATTACCAAAATTTTTTATTTTGTACATCTCAAGCAGTATTCGAGAATTAATATTTCTATAAACTTCTCGATGTACTGTTTGAGTGCCACTGTTGTAATTACCAGAGATAAAAAGAAAGAAAACAAAGACTCATAACAACAAAATATTTATGTCTTCCTGAAAATTGCATTATATTCTTTTAGGTCATAATTGTAACCTATTGATTGACCCATTAAAACTGATGTTCAACAGTTCTAATCATTAGTACAAGGTAAATTGACTTCCCTTTTCCTTAATATAGGACAGTTGTATCTTCCAAAACCATAATTGTTTGATATTCATTCCTTTGAGGATAAATCGTTTTCACTCTCTCCCATTGAATGGATGTATTATAAATCATTCTTTATAATTCTGTAAAGAATAGTATAGAACAAACTTAATCTTCAATTTTAAACAATTTAACATTCATCTCATTCTTTGTGAGTTTGGAGATAATTTTTCTTGTGAAGAGTGGATTTCAAGTAAGCAAGACTGAAAGACCAGGAGGGAGAAAATTGTAAGTGTGATTAGAAAGAAAAAGTGAGGTCAAATTATGACAGTAATGTCAGTGGGGAGGCTATATAAAAGAGTGGTAGGGAATTAAAGAAATAGAACTTGAGTATGAGATGAAAGTGTAGTCATGTTAGGAGATATTACTAGATTTATATCTAGTTCTCCATTACTAAATCAGTAATATATGCAGGAAAACAAATCTTGGGGAAAGAAAATGAGTTGCATTTCCATCCTGGTTAGTTGCACATGTTCACAGAACCCCGGACATAAAGCTAACAATTCAACGAGATAGAGTAAAGTCGTCTCTGTGGGTTTCTGAGACACTATGTGTTCACAGGAGGAGAAAACCTTATCTCTCTTCTGGAAGGTCTGGTGGTCCTCATGGTGACCTCCAGATCAGCAGTCTGTGAAACCCAATATGGAACCCAACCAGAACTTCTTCCAGAGCAGTTGCTCTCAACTTAGGAGTCGCAACCCCTGTGGGAGTCGAACGATCCTATCAGAAAACACATAGTTTCCATGGTCTTCGGAAATGAGACACCGCTCCTCTATCAGTCTCCTGACAGGTCGCCACCTGCAGATACACCTACCTATGAGTACTTGGAGTGAAGACTGTTACCCACACTACACCATGCTTCAAGACAAGATTTCATTCGAAATCAATAGTTCACAATATAGAATGACGTACTGTTTTGCAATGACTCACGCTGCTTTAATGATGTTCAATTTGTAGCCTTGACACGATGACTCATTAACAGTAGAAAATGACAGTTATGAAGTGGCAATGACAACAGTTTTATGGTTGGGGGTCACCACAACACGAGGAGCTGTATTCTACAGTCCCGGCATTAGGGAGGCTGAGGACTGCTTGTCTACAAGGTGCCCTAGAGTTCACATCTTTATGTTTCCTTCCTACTGACGCTTTCGATGGCAGAGATGCTCTTTGCCATGATCTCTTCACCTTGTTTGCATCTTAGAATCAGCCAGGCCACATTTAAGAATCAGAATCTCTGGGAGTGGAATTAAGGAATGCGTATTTTTAAAGCTCTCCATATGATTCCAATGTGAAACTTCTTTTGTGCAACTTGTTGAATTGAACTTTTAATCAATCTCGATCAATAAAGCATAAGTGTATATTGGGCACTAATGGTTTTTACCTTAATAGGTTAGAAACCAAGAAACACCTGAAATATACATTCTTAAAAGTAGAGCTATAGACTTATTTAGAGTGATAAAATTAATCAGTATTGCTTCTTGGTCTTTTGGCTAAGATCAAGTGAACAGTCATCAGTAGAAAAGCTCAAAAAATAATAATTGGTTTGAAAAAAAAGTGACTACAGATAGGTTAAATTCTCTAACTTCCATATCTGGTACATCAAAGGTGACTATTTAAAACTATAAAATAAAATTATAGATATATAGGTATATTTCTTAGAAAAATAGCACTCACCATTAAGGACTTAAATATAAACACTGTCTGATGTATAGTAGTACTTCATAGGAGTAGGTTATTGGAAAAAAAACACTTTTTAATTTAAAATCCCGTACCTGTATTTAATGCTTGGAATTTTGTTTTCATTGTTTTTACAATTAAAAAAATCAAGGTGACAGTAAAAATATGAGACTGCAAAAAGTGAAGTTTTTTTATATGTGCAATTCTTGGTTTCTCACAATTCAAAGGATACCCTTGATGACTGATGTAGAGAAAATCCTTGTCTTTTTATAATCAGTAGTTTTCAAATTCCCCCATAGTCACAATAGTTTATTTTGTTATCCACTGTCACCCAAAGATGCTTGTTGTTTAACATCTTCTTTCCTTGACCTCCAATTAAGGGTTCCAAAAAATAGTCAAATGTCTGAAAATAATGTAACTTTATGGGAAAATACATCTAAAGTTTTACTGACTGGAAAACAAGTTCCTGTACATTATTTAATCCATGCCCATCACAATTCTGAGCTCCTTCAAAACATTTTGAAGAATAGATTCTTTATGAACATGATATGGATTTAATATGGTCTATATGAATCTAAGTAAATTAGAAGTTATCAAAAGTTAAATGCAAAACATAAAGATTGATATCCTAGGAATTCATGAACTGAAATGCACTTAATTAATTTGGCCATTTTGAGTTAAACAATTATATGGTTTGCTATTCCAGGAGTGACAAGTTCAGGAGGTATGGCACTGCATTCATCTTCAAAAAGAAGATTTCAAGCTCTATCTTGCAATACAATGCTGTATGTGAAAATACCTATAAGCCTACAAAGAAGTCCAGTTAATACAACAGTTATTTAAATGTATACATCAACCCCTAAAGTCAATGGGAAAGAACTAAACCACTAAAGTCTACTTCTTTAATGCGAAATTGATTAAATATGAAATCAAGATGCATTGGTTGTTATTAATGATCATATTATGTAAGTTAGAAATAAGAGGAAATGACAATAATTGGAAAATAAGGCCACGGTGATAGAAATGAGGCTTCGGATAACAAGATAGACCATTGCAAACTCGTTACTTCTTTGTCACACATACCTTTAAAAAACAAAAAAAGCTACTATACATATAGAACTCATCAGATGGAATATATGTGAGTCAAAATTACTATATCTGTGAGAAGCAACTATTGAGCTTTCATCAGTCAAAATGAGACCAAGGATTCACTGTGAAAGAGACCATCCATTGCTCATGTGTTCAGTCATCCTGAAGCTGAAGAAATTTAAAATAAGTCAAAATGTAACCTTCAGTATATTCCACCTGAACTTAAGGATCATATCAAGAACAGATTTGATACATTGAAAACTAATGAGATCAAGAGCATTATACATGATGCAAGCGACAAAATGGTCATTAAAAGAAAGAAAAATCTAGAGGGAGGGAGAATGTTTTGAGAGTGATGATGGCAATGGGTGGGTAAAAGTGGCCTGAATACAACTGATGTTGTTAGGGATTGTGATGGGAGTTGTAGGGCCGCCCCAATAAAAAGATTAATTTTTAAAAAGGGGGGGAAGGGGACAGGGGAGGTTTTGTTTTTTTTTAAAGAGGAGCTTGCATCAAGGGCTCAAGTGGAGAATATTGGGAAATGTATGTGGAAATATGTGTGCAAATGTGCTTGATACAAATGATGGACTGAATGTTGTAGTAGCTGTAAGAGCCCCCAATAAAATTAAAATTTATATATAAAAAAGGGGTGGGGGAGAAGAGTAGCTTATACCAAGGGCTTAAGTGGAAAATATTTGGAAATGAATATGGCAATATATGTACAAATATGCCTGATACAAATGATGTGCTGAATGTTATAAGAGTTGTAAGAGCCCGTAATAAAATCATAGAAAAAATGATTTAAAAAAAGTCACTGGTTGTCAGATAGAGAAATAAAATGTTTCTAAAAAATAGGTACATATATACCAAATTTTTCTAGGAACTGTTCCTAAATACTTAGATGAACAAATAAACAGTTGAAAACCTGAAAAAAAAGAAAAAGAAAGAAAAATCTAATCTGGATTTCAGAAGAGATTCTATGTCTTGTTTTTACACATAGAGTACACAAAGCAAATGAAAGAAATAATACAGTCAAATAACTGAAATACAAAATTTCAAATGGCAAATCAAGGAAACAAAATAAAGCATTATAAAAAATGGGCAAATATCTGCATGTAGAACTCCCCCTACATGAAGAACAAATTCAGAATATCTAAAACTAAAAGAAATAAAAGAAATGAAAAAAATTCAAGCCTTGCATTTCAATATTTACTGATTTTACAGGAAGAATATTTAATGATGCAGGAAGCATCAAAAAAGTAATGACTACACAGAGTCATTGCCTTAAAATAAATTGTTCAGTATTTAAATATGTCAAGAGAAAATATATGTTCAAGAACCAATGGCACTAAAAAATAAAAATCAAATTAATTTTTAAAAAAGAACAATGGGGAACAAAAAGGGGAGGGAAAAAGAACCAATGATATTGAGGAGATAATCCAAGATGCACAGGAAACATTAGCTAAAAGCAACACTTCAGGAACTAATGAAATGTTGGTTGAAATAATTCAATAAACTGATGCAGTCCTGGAAGTATTCACTTGTCTATTCCAAGAAATATGGAAGGCAGTTAACCTGGCAAATTGACTGGAAGAGATCCACATTTTGACCATTTGATTATTAATATCACATGCCAGTAAATTTCATCAGAAGATAATTCAAAGTGTTGCACATATACCCGCCAGAAATTCAAACAACGTTTAATAGATGGTGGGGAAATAAGAATAGTATTGATGACATCAGAGGAATCTGAGTAATAGCAGAAAATACCCAAAGAGCGTTCATTTGTTTTTTTGTTTGTTTGTTTGTTTTTTGTGGCATCACTGCCCTGGGGGGAGTAGGCAGCCCAGCCTTGCTCCTGGAGAGCTGCTCCTGGATTTGAACTCTCAACCCTTTGGGCTGCAGTCCCGCACACAACCTCCATGCCACCAAAGCCCAGTCCATTCACTTATTTTTTATTGGCTATGCAAAGAATGTTACTATGAAGATCACAACAAATCAAGAGTAACTTTGTTAAGAATCAGAAAGTCAGAACATATCATTGTGCTCATTGTGCTCATTGTGTGTACACAGACCAAGAAACTGTTTGACAAACTGAACAAGAGGACACTGCATGATTTAAAATCAGGAAAGGTGTGTGACAGAACCAAACCCTTTTGCCATACTTACTCAGTCTGCATTCTGAGCAATCAAACTAAGAAACTAGACTGTATGAAGAGGAAGATGGCATCAGGATTAGAGGAAGGTTCATTACAACTTTTGATATACTGATGGCAAGCTTCTGAGTCAGAATTGACAGCATGTTTGTTCTCAGTTTTTTAAAGCACTGTTATAATATGACGTACATGAGATTGCCATAAATTGGAACTGACTTCCATGGCAACAGACTTATAAGATAACAGTACTAGTTTCAGTTTGCATCAAGTGTTTTTAACTCATGGGTTTTGGGTGACTAATTTTTCTTATGCATTTTAATTGTGAATTAAGCGAAGATTTAAAGCAGATTATCAGGTTTATATTCAACAATTCATACACATTTTGCTTTTTATTATCAATTGCTGTGCTCTCAATTCATCATTACCTACTCCACATTCTCTCTGTGTGTCCTATTTTTTACTCCTCCTTCTTTCCTAAACTTTCATATGTTTGCCTCGGATAAATGCAACTCTTATTTTGATATCAAATGATTAACTATCCTAAGATGTGCATGCCACAGAAGGAACCCTGGTGACAAGGTGGATTAAGTGCTGGACAGCTAACCACATGGTCAACAGTCTGTTCCACCAGAGGAAGTTGAGGTTTTCTCCTCCTCTCAAGATTTATAATTTCACCAGGTATAATGAAGGAGGCACAAACAGTGGAAGACAACACAGATGATTGGAACTGCTAAAATGGCATCACTTCTGCACATCAAATGATGTTATCAAGTGAGTATGATGAGATCCTACAGAAAAAATGGTTTTACTAACAACATATTGCAATAGGACTAATGACAAAAATATCCTGAAACCTACAACAGCTCAGTAAGAAAAGAACAAAGGATGCAATTAAGAAGTGGGAAAAGGACGTGAACAGAGAGGTCACCAAAAATAAAGTACAAATGGCTAAGAAACACATGAAAAAATAATCATGATCACTAGCCACTAGGGATATGCAAATTAAAACTACAATGAGATTCCACTTGAAACCCACAGTACTAGTCCAATTAAAAAAAAAAAACAGAAAGCAGCAGATGTTGGAGAGGATGTGGAGAGTTAGAAACTCTATTTACAGATTGGTGGACCTGTAAATACATACAAACACTTTGGGGAAAAAAGGAAAAAAAAGAAAAAAAAACACTATGGAAAATGATATGGCAATACTTAGAGGAACTGGGAATTGAAATCCCATGCAATCCAGCAATACCACCATTAGGCATATACATAGAAGAAATAAGAGATACAACATGAGTGGATATATACTCTCCCATGTTTAATTAGCACAGGAGAATTCACAATAGCAAGTAACTGGATGCAGCCCAAACGTCTAACAGTGGAAGGATAGATTAGGAAACCATGGTCCACACACACAATGGAATATCTATATTATGTTATATTATATTATGTTATGCGTCCCTAAAATACAGTGACAAAAGCATGAAACACCACATGACCTAGAAGTACCTGGAAACCATTATGCTGAGTGAAGTTCATCAATCAGAGGGCAAATATTATATAAGCCCACTACTATAAGAAGAAACACAAAGTAATCAAATCTTAGAGACCAATTCCAAAACAAAAGGAGAGAATGTTTGCTTACCGTTCACAAACCACACATGACTCCATTATGTACACTTCATGAGAACCATCTCAGAAGAAGAGACCTCACATCGACTGTGGTCATTCCAAGAATAGGGAAAAAGGAGAAGGCCATTCACATAATGATATACAACCTTGAGACAAGGCTGTGACAAATCTATAGGCTCTTCACAGGAATCAGAGGAGAACTTTACTGGAAAACCAAGTTAAGACCAATGGAGGTCTTAACTCATCAACATCTCAGAGGAGGCACTGAATTTTTAGTTGGTGGGTAAATGGAAATGATCAGCCTCCCATCAGGAAGAGATGCTAAATAATAATTGTAGCGGACATAAGGAGAGACTAAAGCCAGTTCTATGGTCCTGAGTAGATGCCTCAAATATGTTTCTACCCAACCCTGGTAAACCACACCATTGGCAAAACACTATTATGACATTAGATGTTGACCTTACAGGGAACGTGCCATTCTCCAAGAGCAACACAGAAATACTCAACATGGAAGCCCAACTAAACAAACTGGGCCCTACTTTGAAAGTAACTGTACTCTTGGACTTAGGACTGAAATTCCCTGATGGGGGAGGAAGCAAAGGATGGCCATCCCATGACTTTGGAAATGGTGATAATTGAACCTTATGTGCCAACCCTGGCTTAGTGGGTGTTCAATGAAAGGGAACCCACAAAAAAATAAAAAGAAAAAATGAAAAAAAAGAAAGGGGACCCACAACCACCATATATTTAGTACCTCAATGTTTCTTTTACATAAATATTATAAATATTATTATGAGAGGCTTTGTCCTTGTAAGAAGTGATAGAGGAAAATTTCCCCTGGAATCAGCGTCCATGCTCAATGTAAACAGACAGAGCTCATGCAATTAAGAAATCATTCTGTACAGCTTGCCATTGGACAATACACACATAAACACATATCATCAGTACCATAAATTCTATGCCAGTGGATCAATTATTGATGCTATCAGTGCAAATTTCCTATACACCAGGGGGATGATGGACAATGTCCTCCCCCCCTTTTTATGGTGTTCTTTTTTGTTTTATTTTGTCATAATATGACCACCAAAATAAACTACACTCATTCACAACCATGGACAAGCAGATGGATTCCAATTTAATTTTAGTCCCAATCCAAGTAAAGTAAGTTTGTATAACATGCTCCTGTCCAATTCTCTCCGTCCCAAAGACATCACTGAAGATAAGGGTACTACAGAAAAGTGTGGTGAAGAAAACAGATGGTGTCCAGCTATCAACTGGAAGAGTGTATGGACTCTTGAAGACATTTTATTCAAGAGTGAGGCATCCTCTAAGTATACACCAAAGAAACACACCAGCCTGTGTGATTCAAAATATGACAAATGAAAAAATATTAGAGTCTAAATTGTGGACACGCAATTTGTTTGTAAAAGAGCATGGAAGACAGTGGGAGTCCCAAAGTATCCAGTCACAGTAAGCCTCTAGCAGATTTCCAGTAGCCATTGATGAGGAACTTGTACAGCTGTACTCTCACAAAGATTCTCATGAACTTGATTATTGGAGATTGATCCATGATACAATATATTACGCGGTCAGTTCACCTCTCTCTTGTCTCAAACTGAATTTTCTCTAGGTTCAATTTTTTTCACTTATTCCACAACAGACATGTCTTCTCTTAAAAAAAAATTTTTTGGGGGGGCATCACTGCCCTCTGGTGGTGGGAGTAGGAGGCCCAGCCTTTGCTCCTGTGAGCCGCTGCTGGAATTGAACTTCCGTCCCAGTGGGCCACAGTCTCGCGCACAACCACTACGCCACCAGGGCTCAGCCCATATTGTTAGTGATACTTTGCTTCTTATTCTTTATTTTTCACTTTAAATTTTTATTTCTGTTTCATTTTGGTTTTGTTATGTATTGTTTTGTTAGGGTTCCCAGTTTATAATGCACAGATGGAGTGGATGCCTGGAGACAATAGCTAATGCAAAGATTTATCGGGAGTGGAGGTGGGGTGGGGAGGTGAGAGGAATTGGGGAACAAACACTGAATACTGGACGGGGAAGGGAGCATTATTAGAACGGGTTGTGGTGATGTATATACAACTCTTTGAAAAAAGTAATTTAACCATGGAAGTGTGTGATATGTGATATCAAATCAAGAAAACTACTTTAAAAAAACGGGAAACCAAACTTGACCTATGGTTATTGTGGGTGAAAGAGGAAGAGTTTTGCTTAGAGAGCATTAAGTTTATGTTAATGGTGATAGAATAGTTTGGAAAAGGATATAAATAATGGCTTCACAACACAAAGACCATAATCAATTCACTGAATTATACATGTAGAGCTTATTGAATTGGAGAATGTTTTATTGTATGTAATTTAGCCACAAAAAAACCCCCACATTACACTAACAACAATGAATACAAACATGTTAGACCAAATTGACCGGAGAAGCAAATCCAGTAACACTCATATATGTGTATGAAAACGTTTTGTATCAAGAAGTCTATATACATCAGAAAAACATCCCAGTGCAGTCCAACTCAAATCCATATGTCTGACGCCAGGCCATATGTCCCTCTTGAGTATCACAGGGTCACAAGCAATGATGCAGAATGCAGGGATATCACCAGACGATGGGTGCAAAACCTTGTGGATGCAAAGGCAGCGGAAGCATCACAGAACTCTGGCAGCGCTTAGCATGGCCTGGCAGCAGGCTGGTGAAGGCAGAGGGAAAGGGGAGGTTCTCAGGACCGTCCTCTGAGAAGACCGTGATCACAAGGAGGCACAGGTTGAATAGCACCCCTACACTTTTACATACGTTCAAGTTGCCTCTGAGCAAATGACCAACCTTTGGGTTAGCATCTGAGGACTTTAATAATTTCACCACCTAAAATCTATTGACTGATGGCGTCATCCAAGGAGCTTTATTGTAATGGCAAGGATAGACTTACCATATTTGTTGGATAATAAGATGCACTCCCCCCCCCCAAAAAAAAGAAAGTAGGGGGAACACAAGAGTATGGCTTATGGTCCAAATGACCATTTGTTTATAATCCCATGTGTCCCGTTACTGTCCAATGTTGTTTGCATTGCTGTGTGTTTGGGGGAAGCCCTGCCTCCTAGAGTCTCAATGTCAGTCAGGTCACATGATGGGCACAGCACATGCCTCCCCTCATTTCTTAATGAAAGTGATTATGGTTCTTGACATCCCTATAAATTTATGCTGCTAAATATTACCATATTTTTGCTTTATTTTAGTAAATATTTTAATATACTGATACTATTTGGTTCAGAATATTTTTTCTTGTTTTCTTCCTCTAAAATCTGGATGCATCTTATGGTCCAAAAAACATGTTACTCATAATAAATTTCCAAAAGCCAGTTCTGGGGCAAAACATAGGAAGTGAATTATGGACACAATGTAACACAGGTGGTGATAAAAAATGCCTTCTTGTCTGAGGTTTAAGTGAGATTAGTAAGTAAATTCAAAATGATGTTTCAAAGGAGTCCTGGGTATTCTCTGATTCAGACACTTGTGCTGAAGAAGTACCAAATGCCTCTCATGTCATATTTGACTGTTTCATGATCAACAGAGTGAACTTTTAAGGGAAAGAACAAAAAACTCTACTGGCTAATTTAAGATTCCAGACAGGGTAAACTTACCTGCCCATCTGCTACCTGGCACTTATTTGTCACACTGGCAGTTAGGAAATGGCAGGCAGGAGCTAAAGGTGGTAGGAAACAGAAGCTATAGAAAAACAAAAAAGAGTCATTTTCTTAGCAAGCATGTCATGCCATGTGGAAAATGATGCATGGAAGATTTTCCTGGACCAGTAATAACTACTTCACCAGGCAAGTATATACTTTGATAGTAACTCATGCTTGGGTAGCTGTACATGTTCTAATATTTCTTAAGGGGTACGGCAATCATGTGCTTATGTTAATTTTATGATTGAAATGTAGGGGTGGAGTCTAGCCTGTTAATCTGGAGATAGCCATTGAGTAGCCAATGAGGCCTCTATGTAGGTATGGCTTTCTCCTGAGACTTCTGGGAAATCTCACGATATTTCCCTCGTGAAGATCAGAAGCTATCTTCCCCAGTTCTTGGGAGTTAGTCTCAGAGGCGATGAGTCACGGAAAAGACAAGATGGCAATGTCCAAGAAGCTGGAGGAGCTGGCAGAGAGACCACATGGCTTTGCCCTGATGGAGTCAGACCTCTGAAGCTGGCGTGGCATGCTGTTGATGGACCCTGAGCCCTGGAAGTGAGGAGCCATAGAGAGACCCCTGCCAGCGCCAGAATGCTGCACCCACTGACCTGTGACTTCGTGAGTCGGAAGCAGACTTGGTAGACTGATTTCGGGCATATGGGTTAATATCGGGCTTATGACTTTGTACTGGACTGGATTGGGATGCCTTCTTAGTGTCACATTTCTCTTATATATAAACCTTTTCCTTATATCGATATGCATGTCCTTGAATTTGTTCCTCTAGCCTACCCAGACTGAAACAAGGGGAAATCATGTGCTCCTTTGAACCTTTGACAGTATATGAAGAGGTTTCAAAAAGTTCATGGAAATATGGAATTGAGACAATGGTAATTTTTCCACAAAAAATTTAAGACCCCTCATGTTCTTTTAATTTGTAGAGAACTTCACAAATAACGGTTACCAAATGTTCTCTTCAATACTGGACCACCAGTAGCTGTGGGGTATGAGTGGTGAGTCATTTAAAGAGGGGTGGTGCAGGAGAGGACAGTTCACTAAACAGTTCAATAAATATACGCATACACATATATGTATACACATGGACATAGGTACTTATAAACAACATGAACTCAAAGAAGGGTTTTGAAATATTGCTTTCTTCTCAAACTTTTAAAATATGTACCTTGTAGAAAACTGAAAATCAAATACCAAAAATTAAAAAACACAAAAGACATGTTATCCTTAAGGATAACTGGGCAAGGATCTTTAGCAGTTGCCAATTAAGACCTCATAATCCCCTAGGATGTGATCTAATATAAAGCAATCATGTCTATGATGAAATCTTCTATGAGCAGATGGCATGCAACACTCTTAATCAGATTACAACCTTGATTCGATAAACTGGCCTGTTTATAAGTGAATGCTGTGTAAAACTTGTTTGTTTTTTGCTGGTTTCGATCCTGCGTATGACTTGACTTCCAGCCCTTTGTTCTTTGGATTTCAATGAGCAGCAATCCTGAAAATCAGAAACCTGCTTACCTTGGATTCATTAGCCTTCGCAACCAGAGGCCTGTCACCTGACCCACCAATCTTGGAATCATCAGTCTCTGCATCTATGAGAGTCAGAATTAGCCTAGTCTGACCCCTGACCTAGACATTTGGAATTTACCATCTTTTACAATGGTCAGAGTCATTTTCTTGTTATAAACATTTCTTTATATAAGCATACATGGGTTTTATTGGTTTTGTTTCTCTAGAAAACCCAGCCTAAAATAGCATACAAAATCATTTTAAAATTACAGTTTGACATATCTTTTCTATATCCTGTGTAGGCATATATGTAATTGATCATACAGTTTTAGATGGCTGGAATCACACAGTATGGATCCCTGCTTTTTTTCACATCATGAATATTTACCAATTCAAAATCTTAAAGCCACGAGTATTTTGACAACCAAGAATACACTACACTGGCTCAATCAGAAAGAAGAAAAGATTGCCTTCTTTGGGATGGAAATTCACATAAAAGACAAAAATGTCAACAAGCTTCTAGATAAAATAATTGGAAGGGGTACATTTAAAATACTGCATCCATTCTTGATTTAAAATGCAATATTAAGTCTGAATACAGTAGGTCAAATGCTTCTAAGGGAATACATTGTGAGGTCTATATTTATTAAAATGTTTTAAAAGGATGTTCATTGAATTTAACAGTGAATTTCTATAGTACAGCCAAAATATGCATACACATTAATGCTCATTGTGAAAATGTATATATGGACATCACTGCACCTAATTTCTCATTACACACACACACCTTGCATTTCCTTCTGCCTCTCTATGGCCAATCTACTCCATTGTAATGTACACTGCTAAGAAGTGGTCTAGAAATTCCATGCCCAAGATGCTTTTCTATTAGTCATAATGAAAATATATTTACAAATTGACTAGCTCACTTGCACTAATTTTTATCACACATTTATCACATAATTATCACACCTCAAAACATCTGAAAACTTCGATGATGCAAAATAATAAATATTGTCCACAATAAACCAAGGTTCTATGCAGAAATTTCACATGTAGAATTGTTAGATATGGAGTCAGTTCCAATTCATAGCTAACCCCACACACTAGATAACAAAACATTCCCTGTACCTCTATAGCCACACAATTGTTATGTTTGAGTCTAGGGTTGAAATCATTGTGGTTCTTATCTCTTTCATGGTCCTTTTACATTACAAAATATGATGTCCTTTTCCAAAGGTGGCAGTGGTCTCCTCTGATAACATGTCCAAAGGACAGCAGATAAAGTCTCATTCTCATTTCTTAGGAACATTTTGACTGTACTTCTTCCAAGATATATTTTTTTGTTCTTCTGGTAGTTCATAATACTTTCAGTATTCATTGCCAACATAAACACTTAATGGTTGTAATTCAAATATGGGAATCTCTTTCCCTTTCCTTTTCTTCTTTCACTATTTCAATGATGAAGTACAGAAATAGTGGCATTCCAAGAGGTAGATTAACAAAGCTTCCTCCCAAAAGATAATCCTCCCAATCAACAAAAGGATATTTAGAGAGAGAATGTTTTACTACTTCCACTTTTTTTTTTTTTTGGCATCACTGCTCTCTGGTGGTGGGAGTAGGAGGCCCGACCCCACTGCTGGAATTGAACCTCCGTGCCAGTGGGCTGCAGTCTTGTGCACAATTCTTAGCCTTTTAACACAGAGAATATTAACTAAAATTCACACCAAAAAAGAATGTATGGACTTTCTGAACATAGGTACAGAACTCATCCCTCGGCATTTCATTTCTCACTACTCAATAGACTTCCTCCATCAAAGTAAACAATTCATTTCGAAAATGCAGCCATTCCTATGAAATAACAGGAACAAAAAACAATAGGTTGCATTTGTACAGCTTATTCAACACCACTGAACGACCACGTGCTGCACTCAAGGATGGATCAGTCTAGTGCCCCACCCCCTGACCTCATTACGCGTTTAGACTTTCTGTGTGGCCCCTTTGTGAATATCCCCAAACCAGTTCAGATGAGGTGCCAGAGTCAGAAGTCTACAACCGGGATACCTCAGGGACTTTGTGGCTTTGTTTCCATTGCTGGCCTGTTGCATTCCCCTCTTGGTAGGTCAACTCACCACACTCTCTGAAGTTTATCTTAAAAGTGCTGTCCTCTGTAGTGCTGTCATCTAGTGAGGGGACATCATGTCTTAAGCCAAAGCTGAACTTTGCAGACCTGACTGTGAATGAGCTGCTTCAAGAAGGAATATAGCCCTCAAAGATTGGAGCACAGGGATGTGATCTCCTCTCTCTGTCCCTTTCCTGAGAAGACATAAAATATATACTCCCCTTGGGAGGATGAGTGCCCTGTTCCCCCCTTGCAGGCTTTTTTCTTCCTCCACCCCTATGTGGGCCATAAAGTTACATGAGGATAGACTGGGAAGATATCTTTCAGCACTGGTGCTATCTGCACCTTCTCTTTCTCTCTCCCTCTTCCTCTTTTCTTTCTTTGATAACATATGCATCATTGTGTTTGTTCTGACTCTTTTCAGTGGATCTGGTCCTCAGCCTGGGAACAGTGTGATTATGTACATTTTCCCCTATGCCCATTCTGCTCTTTGAACTTCCTCAATGAACTCATGTTGTTCTTGTCCTTTTGTGCTTGGCTAACTTCATTCAGAATTACATTCTCCCACTCTTCCCACTACATGAGGTGCTTCATCTTTTCATCACTGCTTTTTAGTGATATGTAGTACACCATGGTGATATACACCAGAGTTTTTTTTTAACCCTTTCATCTATTGATAGATATTTAGGCTGTTTTCAATTCTTTGCAATTTTGAACTGTGCAAGGATGAACATTGGAGCACAGATATCTGGTCATGTCTGCTTTCTTATTTCTTCTGTGTATATGCCCAGTAATATAATTGCTGAGTCATAAAGTAACTTGATTCCCATCCATTTTAGGTATTGCCAAATGGTTTTCCACAGAGGCTGTACACAATTTTTCCCCCAATTTTTTAAAAATATATATTTCATTGGAGGTTCTTACAACATTTAATATATCATTCGTATTAAGCATATTTGTACACATGTTGCCACATACATCTACATTACTACTTGAACCCCTCTAGCACAAGCTCCTCTTTTCTTCTTTCCTCTAGTTCTTTATTTTTTTAATTCCAACTCCCCATATTACCCCTTCCCCTTCTCCCCCATGAACTTACAAAAACTTACAAATTGTTATCACCTCTTCATATCTTACACTGTCTAATATGTCACTTCACTCACACACACACACACACACACACACACACGTTGTCCTCACCCCAGAGAGGTGGTCACATGTAGATCTGAGAAATTTGTTCACCCTTTTTACTCAACCATCCCTTCACCCTCCCAGTGTCACCATTCCCCACTCATCTCAAGGGATTATCTATCCCAAATTTCCACATTTTTTACTCCAATGTTCATCCCCTGGTCTAGCCAAATCTGTCTGTCAGAATTGGAATAATGATAGTTGGGGTGGGGGGGGTAGGAAGCATTTGAGAACATTTCATTGCTACTACACTGCACCTAGACTGGCTCATTTCCTCCCTACAACCCCTCTGTAAGAGCATGTCTCTTCACTTATTGATGGGCTTTGAGTGACCAATCTGAACTCTCCCTCAGTTATAATGATATATTTTTGAGGTCTTTGATGCTTGATTCCGGATACCTTTGACACCTCGTGGTCATACAGGCTGTTGTGCTTCTTCCATGTGGGCTTGCTTCTTAGCTAGATGACCATTTATTCACCTT
The DNA here is from genome assembly GCA_004026705.1 of Nesogale talazaci. NCBI lineage: Eukaryota > Metazoa > Chordata > Mammalia > Afrosoricida > Tenrecidae > Nesogale > Nesogale talazaci. The sequence goes on along the minus strand of PVJH01000529.1, from coordinate 104,270 downwards.
CAAGTCTTTAAAACCACAGGCGCACATCTTTTGATAGCCGGGCACTATCAGCTTTCTTCACCACATTTGCTTATGCACACATTTGTTTTCTATGATCATGTCAGGGAGCTGCACATCATGGAATGCAATTTAATAGAACAAAATGTTCTTGCACTGAGGAAGTACCTGATGGAAGTCCAATGCCTGTCTGCTGTCCTAATTCTAAGCCTATAATATGCATATTGATCTATTTCCCCTTCATCATATGAATATATGTACCTATGTATAAGTCTGTATTTAACCTCTATTAATGCCCCGTAATCCCCAGTTCTTTTTTCTATTTCCTTATACCTCCTCCTGTTCCACCATCAGGCTCAACCTCCATTTGGGTTTCAATTTGTCTCTCTATTACTTTTGTCTTACTCAATCCCTATTGGACCTTCCACACTCACCCTGCCACCGATCCTGAACCACATGCTACTCCCCCCATCCCTGGATTAGCCAACAGCATCCTCCTATTTCCACCCTGGAACTATCAGTCCCATCGTTCCCACCCCTAGACCGCCCATCCATCCCACCCCATCCAGATAGACCTGTAGAAAAAATAAAATACTCAAAAAAGCGGCATCCTAGAATGAAGCAAGCAAAGAAAAGAAAACAAAGAAAACATCAACAACAAAACCCACTATCCAACCTGCAAGAATACAATAATAATAACAACAAATAGTTATGATAAAATATAATAATAAAATCCTTAAAATAGTTTAAGGTCTGTTTGTTGACCTCCAAGAGTGTCTCCTGGTTGAGTGGGGTGGGGTGTCACAAAGTATATCTTTGGTGCTCTATCTGGAGCTCCATATTCTGTCACACACTCTTAGTATTTTGGTGTGGTTGGGTCAGAAAGGGTGTAGTCCTCACCCTGTTTCTCCATTATTGACCCCAAAATGTCTTGGGTCAGTTAGGGTAGTTGTATTTCATATTGGGGCTGGCCATATGGTCTTCTCTTTGTATTGGCAGTTCTGAGTGGGAATATTGTCCTGAAGGCTTGGTGGGCCAGGATGTGCTTCATTCTATCTTCTTCCCCCTTCATTTATTCTCATGTACTCTGATCAGGTATATCTCTCTTTGGTGCTGACCTCGAAGGCAAATGCCCCTGGGGGAGAGGTGGGTGCCCCAGTAGTTGGAATTGGGGTTGTGCTCTCAGACTTCTCTTATCTTACCACATTTCCTCCAATATTGGTTTCTTTCTCTTTTCTGTTTTTTTGTATTAGGCTATCCTTGTGGGTGTTAGGTGGTGTCTCATGGTTGTTTTGATTTGTATCTCTCAGATGGTTAATGATGGGAACATTTTTTCATATGTTTATTTGGGTTTCCTCCTTTATGGATCTTCTGTTCAAGTCTTTTGCCCATTGGGCTATTTTCTTGTTTTTCTTCTAAGGTTGTAAGGTTGCAGGGTTTTGTAGATTTTAGTAATAAGACCTTTGTCTGATATGTCATTATCAAATATCTTTTCCTGGTCTGTGGGCTCTCTCATTACTCTTGGTAAAGTCTTTCTATGTACACAAGCGTCTTACCTTTAGTATGTCCCACACGTCTAGTTTATCTTCCTCTGGATTTGTATCCTTCATTATTACTGTTAGCCCATGTATTCCCTGTGCTAAGATGCTTAGCTTTATCCCAATTTTTTTCATTGATCTTCCTGATAGCTTTGAGTTTTACCTCAAGGTCTGTGAGTTTGTCCTTGTGTATGAGGTAAGAATCTTGCTTCATTTGTCTGTAGGTTGATATCCACTTTTGAGCACCATTTGTTAAAAGGGGCATCTGCTTTTCATTGTTCTTTAGAGCCATCGGCCTATAGTTCTCTTTTCTTGTTGGAGACCCTTGTCCTGTTTGGGTATCAGTGTTGCACTAGCTTCACAGAATATGTTTCGGAGCTTCTTGTTTTTTTCTATGTTCTGGAAGAGCTTGTGTAGAATTGGTGTCAGCTCTTCACTGAATGATTGGTAGAATTCTCCTATGAAGATATCTGGACCAGGGCTTATTTTAGTTGGTAGCTCCTGGATTACTATATCTATTTCTTCTTTGGCTATGTTCTTGATACCTAAATGAGATGATCTGGGGAGGGTTTGTTTTTCCAGGTATTTGTCCATGTCTTCAATTTGTTGTAGTCTTCAGAAAACAGTCCTTTGTAGTAATGTGTAATTGATCTTTTAATTTCATTGGAATCTGTTGTTATTTCCCATTTGATCCCTCAACCTGGATATAGACATCTGCTCTTTTTAAACTTTTGTTAGGTTTGCAAATCCTGTGAATTTTATGAAGAACCAGCTTTTTACTTTTTTTTCTATTGTTTTGTTTGCTTCTCCACTGATTTATTTCTGCCCTGATTTTTATAATTTTTTTTCTTTTTCTATCAGAAGGATTATTCTGTTGAACATTTCAATTTTGGAAGGTTTTGTGATAGGTTTTGTGATAGGGTATTGACCATAAGTCTCTCTTTCTTGTTCAACTGCACTATTATTATCATATATTTATCATTATCAACCATCTTCTGATAACTGTCTGTCGTATCCCACAGGTTTTAGTATTTGCCTTCTCATTAGTTTTTAGAAACTTCTAAAATTCATCTCTAATTTGGGCTAATACTCCTCTTGAAAAGGAAAGTTCTTCATTAACCAAATATTTGCACGCCCCCCTTTTTTTAATCTTTCTTTTTTTGATTTCCAACTTTGTGGCATAGTCGTTAGAGAAGAAAGTCCGAGTGACCTCTCTATGTTTGAATTTGCTCTATGTTTAACTTCTATCACAGTGTGTGGTCTAATTTTGAATACATGTCGGGTGAACTTGAACAGAATGTGAATTGTTTTGCATTTGGTGGAGAGCTCTGAATATATCTATTAGGTCAAGTTGTATAATTGCAAGCTTAGTTCTGTAGCCTCCTTGTTGAGCTTCTTTCCCACTGGTCTATCCTTCTCTGGGAGCAGCTTATTGAAGTCTTTTACTATGATTGTCAGTTCCATGATCTCTTTTCACATCTTTTGAAGGATTTGATTGATGTATTTCAAGGATCTTTGGTTGGGCATATATATGTCTATTATGCTCACTGGCTCTTGGTCTACTGATCCCTTAAGCATTATATAATACCCAAACTTCTTGTTATGCCCTGAACCTTGAAATCTATTTTGTCAGAGATTAGAATTACAACTCCGGCTTTTTTTTTTAACATTGCCATTAGCTTGATATAGCTTTTGTCCTCTGATCCTCAACCTGTTTTGTTCGTGAGTTTGAGAGATGTTTCTTACAGATAACAATTCCTGAGTTTTGTTTTCTAATTCAGACTGTTGCCATTTGATGGGGGAATTCAGAGCATTGACATTCAGAGTAATTATATCCATCTTTAGATTCTTTGCTGTTATATCTTGATATGATAGACGTTCTCCTTCCTGTCTCCTAAGCAGTGAGTTCTGTATGGATGGGGGGATTCATTCTTGTCTTCTTTTCAAAGATGTTTTGGGCATTGCTTTGAGTGCTCTGATTTTTGAATGTATTACGCTATGAGGTGGTCTCATGTTTGTCTGCTGTGAATGTTGATCTTCTCACCAAAGTGAGTTGGAAAGTAATTTTTGTAGTGCTGTGCTTTTTAAAAAATATATTGCCTGTTTTTTTTTTCCTGATCTGGGAAAACTTTTATCTCTCCATCTATTTCGATGGAGAGTCTGGTGGGATAGAGTATTCTTGGGTTACCATTATGCTTCAACTTTTGCAAGATGCCACTCCATTCTTTCCCCTTCTTCATGGTTTCTGTTTATAAGTGTGATTACCCTTATAGGTGATTGCACCTGCCCTTTCAGGTTACTTCACTTATCTAACTACCCTTATAGGTGACTGGACTGTTTTCTTTAACTGCTCCTATGATTTTCTCATTTTTCCCAAAGTTGCATATTATGACTACTGTATGCCTTGGTCTGTTCTTCTTGAGGTTCAGTCTATTTGGTGTCCTCTTTTTTCCCAGCATGATAGTGTGATTCTCCTTCATTCAATTGGGAAAGTTTTCCTCCAGGAATTTCTTCACCAACTTGGCTATTGATTTTTATTGTTGTGGTCAAGTTTTATTCTGGTATCACAATTATTTGAATATTGATTTTCTTCATAGCACCACTCATTGCGTTCAGGTTTTCTTCAGCTTCTTTGATTATCTTGTTTGACTGTCTTTCACATTTGATGAATTCTGATTGGCTATCTTCAAGGTGGCTAATATGATTCTCTGCCACTTCCAGCCTGTTGGTAAGGTCTTTTACTGTTTGATTTGCTTCTGTTGTGTTTTCCTTTAACTATTGTATCTACCTTTGGTAAGTGGACATTTTTTTTTGTAAGTGGACTTTATACTCTATTTTATGGTTTGGTTCCATCATATCCTGTGTGACTCTGAGAAGCATACTGAAGATTTCTTTCTGTGTTGGTTCACAGTCTGCTATGTGTGTCTCCAGGTTCAGGTCTTCCTCTGACATTGCTGCTGATGTGATTTGTCTTTATGGCATTTGGTGGAGTTCAGTGCCATGTTCCTGGGAGTCCTGTAGACCTATGATTTCTTTCTTAGAGATTAGTAGGAATGATTCTAAGGACCATCTATAGCCAGCTGCTTTGTTGGTTTGAGTTGCATCTTGATCTCACTGGGGTTGACTCTTTTCCTAGATAGCTGGGGTTATCTATTTGGAGGACACGTGGCTCTCTCATGCCAGGATGTGTGGGGTGATTGCAGGTAGCAAGGGTAATGCTGGGAAGGCTGATTCCACGTTGTACAAGTTGGTGCTCATGAGTCATAACAAAGAAGAGAACTACTCAAGGGATCTGTGCAGAAGCCAGTTGCTGGCTCTGGTCTCTAGCAGCAGTACCTGGTCGGTTATGAGCACCTGGGGTGGCATTGAGCAGGCTGATCCTCACTTCATTGGGACCTGCCTGCTGAGGGTTAAAGGGAGTATGTATTTAGTCTTAGTCAGTAAGTTGGTGGAGAAGAGGTATTGTAGAGGTGTAGGGAGCAGGTTCTCGTTATTGTGGTGATTGGGGTGCATGATGGGTATGTAAACTAACAGATTTCCTTGTCAACCCTGCAAACTGTGAGAGTGCAGGCCCTTAATTATTTGTGTTTATAACAGAAGGCCCCTTTATAGTAGATTGTTGCACAAATCCAAGTTCTCTTCTTCTTATATACAATCCTAAAGTAGACATAGGCTATTATTGTGGGTGCTCCTGTGACACAGTCCTTTGTTCAAAAGGTGGTCTGGGTAGGGTCAGTGGGACCCTGTGTTCACTGGTTACCTTGCCAGGGCTGTGGAAGGTCGCTGAGCAATCCTGATGTGATAAGTTCCAATTCCTGTGGCAGAGAATGCAGCCCTGTGTTTTCATTCTCAGAAGCTAATGCAAACAGGTGTAAAATCTGTCTGGAGCATGCTATGCTGTGAGCTCAAGTTGTGTCTCTTGCCTTCCTGGGTGCTGGCTCTCCCTAAAAAGCTGCTGTTTTACTTAGTGATTTTAAATGCAATTATGTGTGCTGAACAGAGGTTATCATAATTAGGGTAAAGAGTAATGACCACGTTTTTTGAGTTGCTTCTTTTTTAGGGGCTTATAGAATATTCTGGTACTGGAATTCTGCCATGCTGGCCCCAGAAAAAATGGTATTAGATTGATTGGCTGAGTGGGTTTGGGGCTGACTGAGTTTGAGTTCTCCCAGCTGTTCTCCTGTCACACTGCTGGTTCACTCCTGTTCAGCTCTGTAGGCTGTGTTTTGGGAATCTTCAATCTGTGATGGATAAAAAGCCCAGAGTCTCTCTGATTGTAGTAAATTAGTGCCTAATTCTCTATTGTTACACACACTGATAGGCCACAGAACTGGGGAGAAGATGAGCAGAGGTGTTCAGTCTGTTCCTGGGTGGGGCATGGAGGTACAAAGCCTATGAATGCACAAGTGCAGAGAGTTGCAGAGAGGGGAGTGCTGAAGTAAGCTCTCGTGGTTTGTTTTAGGAGGTTATCTGTGGGCCTGGGATTATGATCACCCTTAGACAGCAGTCTGGGTAAATCACTGAATGTGGGAGGGTCTTGGATCTCAAGCACTAGAAGGGGTGGCAGACGCCATATTACTGGACTTGGTCAAAGACATGGAGAGCATGTGGGCAGATGCAGTGAACTTAAGAGTGCTCTGTGGGAAAAAAATCACAAGAGGAGGACTGAACCACAAACCATAGTACACTTGGATTCTATTTTTAGCACCTGGATTCCCAATATTGGTCTCCTTACCTTTTCATTTTCTGATCTAACAGTGGAAGCACCGGGTGGTAATTCTACCTGGGCAACATCTTGCGTCTCCTCTCTTATTCTCTGATGGTGCTTTCAGATGTACTCTCACAACTGCAATGCAATTCATTTCCAGAGTACATTTATTCACTTAAGCGACTGAACACTGTTTAACAAAGAGGATAAGATACAAGGCAAACATAAAATTAAAGCATTCATACTCAAAGATTACTGAGGCAAAAAGAACTATGCTTGCAAAACTAAGCTATGTCACAAAAGAAAAAAATACGAAAACATCAAACATATGTTGTCCATAAGGTGACAATTATTGGACAACCTTAAAATCAAGAGATTAGGACCAACAGCCAGTGATTTACATTTTCAGGAAGTTGGATAGCAGTCATCTGCCTCTTCTCATCCTAGAATGCTTCAGCTTTCCGTCCAAAAGAGTATTTCACAGCAGGTGTATTTAAGGAAAACTGAAACCAAGGTCACTCTAGTGAAGTCAGTTTTATCTTACAGTGATCCAATAGAAGAGGGTAGATCTTCTCCCTGTGGATTTCTGAGACTGTAACTCTTTATAGAGAAGACAGCCTCATATTTCCTTCATGAGGCAGCTGGTGGTTTCAAACAGCTGACTTTGAGGTTACTAGCACAATGAATTACCTACTACACCACCAGGGATCCTCTTTAAGGCAAAACCTGGTTCATTTACAGAATTTTCCACATCAGATCCTCCTGACGCAGCCTATGAAGAATGCTGAAAATCTCAAAAAGTCAATATTTTAATTTAACTTAAAATTTTATTTTATGTTATTGGGGGCTCATAGAGCATATAAAATATATAATATATATCCATTTTGTCAAACACCTCTGTACATATGTTGTCATCATCTTTTTGAGAACTTTTTCTTTCTACTTGAGTCCCTGGCATCAGTTCTTCATTTCTCCCTCTCCCACTCTCTTTCCTTCATACCCCCTTGATAATTTATAAATTATTATTATTATTATTATTTTCATGCCTCACACCAACTGCTGTTTCATTTCACCCACTTTTCTGCTGTGCCATCCCACTGGGATGGGGACCATATGTTGTGATCAGTTCACCCTTACTGCCCACCACCCCTACCTTTAACTTCTTAGTATCACTGCTCCCCTTGTTAGTTCTGAGGGGGTTATCTGTTCTGGATTCCCTGTGTTGTGAGATCTTATCTGTACCAGTATACATGTTCTGATCTAGCCAGATTTATAAGAGAAAATCAGGGTCCTGGTCATGAGTCTGTGGAGGAAGCATTAAAGAACTAGAAGAAGTTTGTGGGTTTCCTTGATGCTACACTTCACCCTGACTGGCTCTTCTCTTCCTCCTCTCGCCATTCTGATAGGGGGTGTCCCACTGACTACTGATGGGCGTTGGGTCTCCACTCTGCACCCCCACCCATTCTTGTTGATATGCTTTTTGCTTGTTTATTTGTTTTATTTTGGGTCTTTGATGCCTGATACCTGAGCCTATCGACACTACATGATCACACAGGTTGGTGTGCTTATTCTATGTGGGTTTTGTTGCTTTTCAGCTAGATGGCTGCTTGTTTATCTTCAAACCTTTAAGACTCCAGACACTATATCTTTGAGAACTGGCACTATCAGCTTTTTTGACCACAATTGCTTATGCATCCATTTTGTTTCCAGTGATTGTGTCAGGGAAGGTGAGCATCACAAAGTGCAGTGTTAATAAAACAAATTTTTCTTGCATTGAGAGAGTGGAGACACAATGTCCATCTGCTACCATAATACTTTATAAATAAATATATGTACATAGTTCTACTTTGCTGTCATTGTGTATAAATGTATCTCTCTATATAAATGCCTATGCTTAGACCTCTATAAATGTCTGATGCCTCCCAGTTCTTTCCTCTATTTCTTTTTATTTTCCGCCTGCCCCACTTTCATGCTTGGCCTTTATTCAGGTTTTGGTGATTTTTCTCTGCTACATTGTCCTTGATCAAGACTCCCGACCTCCCCCCCCTCCCCCCCACACACACACCTCCTGTCAAATCCTATACCCTCCTCATCATCAATTTTAGATCACTTATTCTTCTCTTGTCCTTTGGTTTGTGTGCAGCCCCCTTGAAAAAGCCAAAATTTCAAGTCTAGGTAGCACAAGACCTGGGTCATCAAGGGCAAAAAGGAAATTTAGTTAAATTAAAAAACGAAAAAGCATGATTTGCAACAAAATATAGGGTAGATTTTCCAGTTGGGTGTTTATACAAGAAATGATAATAGTAATCATTTTCCACAGAGGCAGGCTGTCACTCCTTAATATACTCATTAACAGAATTAAAATCCCCTTCTCCAAGACAGACATAAACCCCTCCTCCTTTTTAGTCCCCAATTTCCATTGAGTTTCCCTAAATGTCATTGTAGGAGTGTCTATTAAATTGGGATGATTATGGCTCAGTGCTATTTGAACAGTTGAGGCGTGGCCCCCTTTGGAGAAGTGGTTTTAAGGTGCACAGATGAAGGAGTGATAAACATTTTATAAGCATTAGACAAACATACCACACAGCCTTGCTTAGGAGACCAGATTAAATGATTTAATGACTCGAGAACAGATGGCAGACTTTATCTTGGTGTTCATCCTCACAGTACTGGCCTCATACCATATTTGTCCTTTAGAGATCGACTAGCTTCACACAGCAGCATGTTCTCCGGATCCATCCTTGTTGCGAAGCACTTTGTGGTTTAATCAACGTTTCTGTAATACATAGTATTCCATTGAGTATATACACCAAAATTGCTTTATCAGTTCTTATAAATGATGGGCTTTGGACTATTATCAACTTCTTGATATTGTGAACAGTGCTGCTGTTATTATGGGAGTGCATACATCTGTTCATATTCTGTCTCTTACTTTTTTTAGGTATGTACCCCACAGAGGCATTGCTAGATTGTAAGAAATTTCTCTTAGTAATTGTTTGAGGAATTACCATTTTTGGAGTAAGGTAATAATATATAGCCATTTTGATTTACATCTCCCGGATGGCTGATAATTGTGCACATTTCTTCACGTGTTTGTTAGCCAGTTGAAAGTCATTTTGATGAACTGTCCTTTGTCCACTTTTTAATAGGATTATTTGTTTTCTCTTATTGAAATATTGCAGTTTCCTATAGATTTTAGAAAAAATGCTGTGAAGTTTCCCACGATTTTCTCATTGATGATATTTATAGCTCAGGGATTTATATTTAGGTCTTAGATCTACAGGGGGTGAGGCTTTGGTCTTGTTTCATTCTCCTGCAGCTGGAGATACAAATTTTCCAACCATTTATTGAAAAAGTTTTCTATTTCCCATTTAATGTTCCTTAATGTATATTTTTATCAAATATTAGTTGCTTGTATGTGGATGCATTTATTTCTGGATTCCTTAGTCTTTTCCACTGGTCTATGTATCTATTGTTGTACCACTGTAACTATATAATAAGTTTTGAAGCTTAACTACTTTAGCTATGTAATAAGTTTTGAGATACGATGGTATAAGGCCCCCTACTTTGTTCTTTTTAAGGAATTCCTTGCTCATCCTCATCCTCTTCCCTCCCCGTCTGAAGTTAGTAATTCGTTTGTCCATTTCTTGAAAGAATGAAGTTGGAATTTGGATCAGAATTGCATTGTACTTATAGAATGCTCTGGTTAGCATTAGCATTTCCACAATGTTAAGCCTTCCTACCCATGAACAAACTACACTCATTCATTTGTATGAGCCCCTTTTAGTTTCTGTAATAGTGTTCTGTAATTTTCTTTATACAGGATTTTTTTGGTTTCTCTGCTTAGATTTGTTTCTAAGCATCATCTTTTGTGTGATATTGTAAATGGTATTGCTTTCTTGATGTCTTTTTCTGACTTCTCTTTGTTAGTCTACATGAATTTGATAGAATTTTTCTAGTTAATATTGTATCCAGACTTCTTGTTGAATCATTTGACTGTTTCCAAATGATTATGGAATCTTTTTATGGAATCTTTGGAGCTTTCTATATATCAAATATACTCATTTGTAAATAGTGAGAGTTTTGCTTCTCTTCTGCACAATAGTATTCCTTTGTGCTCTTTTTCACACCTGATGATTCTGTCTAATACTTCCAGGTCAATGTTGAATAAAAGTGGTGATGGGGTCATTCTTGTCTGGTTCCTGTTCTCCATGGAAATTCTTAGTTTTTCCCCATTGAGCAAGGTGTTCACCTTTGGGCTTTCATATATAGTCTTTATTGTGCTGAGAAATTCCCCTTACTTGGTGGAGTGCTTTTTTTTTCTGGAATCATTGTTGAATACTGTCACATACACATAAGATCGTGTAGTTCTTATTTTGTTTATGTGGTAGATTACATTGATTAAAAATAATTTTATTGGGGGCTTGTATAGCTACTTTAACATTCCATACACCATCTTTATCAAGCACATTTGCACACATGTTGCCTCCTTCATTTCCAAACATAATCCACTTCAGTCCTTGGTATAAGCTCCTCTTTCCTCTTCCCTTTTTTAAAAAATGAATCATTTAATTTGGTACTCATATACTTCCCCTCATGATCTATACATACATCAATTGCATGCAAGCCACATTTGCACACTTGTTGCTATCATTACTCTCAAAACATCCTCCCTCCACTTAGGCCCCCATTGATTTTTTTTTTAATGTTGAATTATCCTTGTGTACCTAGTATGAATCCCAACAGATCATAGTGTATTATTATTTATATATTTTTTGAATGCTCTTTGCTAGAATTTTGTTAAGAATATTTTTTGTGTGTAGGTTCATAAGAGATATTTGTCTATAGATTTCTATCCTTGTGATGTCTTTGCTCATTTTTAGTATGAGTGTTATGCTAGCTTCATAAAAGGAGTTTGCTGTCATTTTCTATATTCTGGAACTAGCTATGCTGAATATGTGACAACTCTTCTCCAAATACTTGGTAGATTTCCCTATGCACCCATCTGGTCCTGGAGTTCTCTTGGGTGGGAGATTTTTAATGACATTTTCTATTTCTTCTATTGTTTATGTGTTGAGATTTTCTACATCAGTTTGCATTAATTTGAGTAGTTATTGTCTTTCTAGTAAATTGTCCATATCATCTAGATTTTCAAAGTTGTTGGAGGACAGTCTTCCATAATACTTTGTTATTCCTTTATGTCATTTGGTTCTGTTATTATGCTACCTTTTCATCTCTAAGTCTAGACATTTGCATTTTTCAATTTTTTACTAAATTAAGTTGGACATTGGTTTGTAAATTTTGCTAATTTTTTCAAAGAACCAAATTCTTGTCATGATGACTTTTCCATAAATTTTTATCCAATTAATTTCTGCTCTATTCTTTTTGTTTGTTTGTTTTGGGGGGTATCACTGCCCTCTGGTGGGAGTAGGAGGCCCAGTCTTGCTCCAGGAGACCTGTTGCTGTATTTGAACTGCCAGCCCAGTGGGCTGCAGTCCCATGCACAACCACTACACCACCAGGGCTCAGCTCTAATTTATGCTCTATTTTTTATGTTATCTTTTCTCCTGTTTGTTTAAAGTTGATTTTGTTGTGCATGTTCACATTTTTAAAAATGCTGTAAGATATTTGTTTTGACGTTCTTGTTTCTCATGTGTGTGTTGATTGCAATAAATTGTTCCATGATGTCTGACTTGAGGTCCCAAAGATTTTTCCACATCGAGCTTTTTTTTGGTAATATTTTAAAGGGGTTTTTATATTTCATCTGATATTTGATCTATTACACCCTCATTTTAAAGTAGTATGTTGCTCAGCTCTATATGTTTGATGTTTTGCCTTCTTTATATTATTAATTTCTAGTTTTACAACAATGTGGTATGAGAAAATGGTTAGCAGATTCTAAGTATTTTGAAATGTATTAAGGCCTGTTGTGTGACTTAATGTGTAGTTTATTCTAGAGATGGTTTCATGCTCTTGGAGATGAACATGTTTTGTATTCTTGTTGGGTAGAGCACTCTGTATATTTCTAAGAAAGTATTGTCTATTTCTTCTGGGTCTTTATTGAGTTACTTGCCTAATGATATGTTTTTCATTGAGAATGGTGTATTGATGTCTCCTATTATTGATGCCAAGCTATTCCTTTCTTCAACTCTGCAAGAGTTTGATGTACATATTTGGTCAATCTTTCATTTGGAGCATAAATGCTTAATATGGTTATGTCTTCTTGTTCCATCGTGTTTGTCCAGGTAAACTAGAGAAATAAATCCATAGAAACTCATTTTGTATAAGAAAAAGGTTTATATATGAGCAGTTGAATATTGAGAACATTTTCCAGTCCAATCCATAAGTCCAATATTAGTCCATATGTCTGATACCAATTTATAAAGTCCTTTTCAGGCTCACAAGACATATGCAGTGATGTCAAATGCAGCACAGTCAGAGGCCAGTGTGTAGGAAGTCTTTGAATCCAGTGGCATTAAAAACATCTCAGAGCTGCTAGGGGGTCTCCACATGGTTTCTTCAGTTCCCACGGCTGCATCAAGGTAGGTCCACGTGGCTTCTCCATAGCAAGGTCTCACAAGAAGTAAAGAGAAGGTGTCTCCTGAATCCAAGAAAGAAAATTAGAATTTCCTAGAATTCTCAGGAGAAGACCATGTCTACCCAGAGGCCTCATTGGCTATTACCCAGACTAGACTCCACCCATTCACTCTTAATCCTTTCCAGTCGCAAATTGACTCCAGATTATGCAACCATCACATTGTATTATTTCATTAATCATCATGCAGTGTCTTTTATCTTTCTTTAATGATTTTTTTATCTTGAAACCTATTTTATTAGAGATTACTAATGCCAATCCTGCTTTTTAAAACTATGATTAGCTTGTTAAAATTTTCTCTAACTTTGATTTTCATCAGCTTTTGTATTTCTACTTAAGGTTTGTTGCTTATGGGCTGTAGAGTTATGGGTATTGTTTTCTAACACAATGTGCTACCCTCTGTCTCCAGTCTGGTGTATTTAATCCATTGATATTCAGTGTTATTACTGAAACGCACAGATTTGTTGTTGTCGTTTTGCTGTGTTTTTGCTTGTTTGAGGTTGTACTAGGTTGTTGATGTTGCTGTTCTCTGTTTCTGACATGCTTCTAATACTGTCTTCTGGATGTTGTTGACCTGTATGCTGAAATAGGATTCATCTGCTTTGTTTTTGACTCTACATCCAAACTGGTCTTGTCAGTATTTTTTTGAAATGCTGGTTTTGTTTTTACAAATTCTTTTATTTTTTTTCCTTTTTGGAATACCTTTCTTTAGCTATCATATCTTAGAGAGAATTTTGATGGATGTAAGGTTCTTGGTTGGCAGTGTTTTTTCTCTGGGGATTTTTTTAATCTGCCACTTCACTCTTTTCTAGCATACATGGATTCAACTGACAAATCTGAGATTATTCTTATTGGTTTTCCTTTGTGGGGGACTCTCTTAGCCAGTCTCAGGATTCTTTTTTTTCTTTGTATTGGATAATTCAAATATAGTGTCCCAAGCAATGAAACAAAATACAGGGGCCCCTTTGCCCAAACTGACACACAGGTGGATAGGGGCGAGATGGGGTTATGAGAGTTGTGAGGGAAACATGATTGAACTTAGGTGGGAAAATTAACTAGCTACGCACAGTTCTAGGGTTGATAATGATACAGCCCACACCTCAGACCCTATCAGATAGGAATTATTTAATTCAGCTGCTGGTTCTTTCTCAATATATGTCTAGATCAAGGACAGGATCTGGTCCCAAAGAGAATTATGACAACCTTTCATCAGCATGACTGGGAGAAGATACTGCCCTGCAAGAGGGAAAGATTAGGTGACTTTGCATCAGGGAAAACTGCCAGGGGAGAATTTGAAGCTCATCTTGTGCTAGCCTTGCTTCTCAACTTATAGTCAAAGGATACTCATTTAAAGAGACCCTGGGACTTGCTAGCTCTGGTATATGAAAAACATGAAGACAGCTTAGGGTGGACAGCCAAAGCAATTTGGGTATTATTTTCTCCATCCCCTTGTTATAGCTTGGTCATTGGCCTGCACTCTCTGAAAAATGAAAGAGCTAAATTTGAGACTCGGACCTTGACATCGGCAGTATTAGCCGCCTTCTATCGTCAGCTACTACTTGGAATAGGCTAGTGTCACACAACTTAGTCACTCTTGATTCTTAGATGAGAATAAATCTGTGGATCATCCTATGTGGAAGTTTAAAAGAAAATCTTCAACTACTCCAAGGAGGAAAACTATGACAGAAATACAGAAAAGATGTCCTGGGGGGACATGGGAGAGGGGGAGGGTGGGGAAAGGAAGTGGTATTGCCCAAGCCAGGGGCAAGGGAACAATAAGTGATGCAAAATCAGTGGCAAGGAGGGTGTGAGAGGACTGGTGGGGATTGATCAAAGGTAATGTATCCTTCAAAAATGAAGGCTGAGCATGAGGAAAATAAAGAAAAAAGAGAAAAGAAATAGGAGGCAAGGGCATTTATAGAAGTCTAAATACAGGCATGTACATAGGTAAACATATTTACATATGATGATGGGAAAATAGATCTACATGCATATATTTATAGGTTTAATATTAAATGGACATTGGGCCACCACTCAAGTACTTCCTCAATGCAAGAACACTTTGTTCTACTAAAGTGGCATCCCATGATACCTTCCTAACATGGTCGCTGAAAACAAAGGTGTGCATAAGCAAATGTAGTGATGAAAATTGATGGTGCTCAGCTATCAAAATATATAGCACCTAGGGGTCTTAAAGGCTTGAAGGTAAACAAGTAGCTATCTAGCTTAGAAGCATCAAAGCCCACATGGAAGTCACACCAGCCGTGTGACCACAAGGTATCAAAGGGATCAGGCATCAAGAATCAAATAACAAAAAAATTATATCATTGTATGCCCACCTTCCTGATGATCACTGAAGACAAATGTGTACATAAGCAAATTTGGTGAAGAAAGCTGATGGTGCCCAGCTATCAAAAGACATAACATCTGGGGTCTTAAAGGCTTGAAGGTAAACAAGTGGCCATCTAGCTCAGAAGCAACAAAGCCCCCATGGAAGAAACACACCAGCCTGTGTGACCCTGA
This sequence comes from Nesogale talazaci, assembly GCA_004026705.1. NCBI lineage: Eukaryota > Metazoa > Chordata > Mammalia > Afrosoricida > Tenrecidae > Nesogale > Nesogale talazaci. The sequence goes on along the minus strand of PVJH01000529.1, from coordinate 88,909 downwards.
GGTGTACATGGGATTGGGCACCAGACATCAAAGGATTTAAAATTATATTTCTGTAAATGAGGGGGAGTACAGTTTGGGGACCTAAAGCCCGTCTATAGGTAACAGGACATCCCCTTACAGAAGGGTCACTGAGGGGACATGAGCAAGTCCTGGTGCAGTGTAGTAATGATGAAACACTAAAACTTTCCTCTAGTTCTTCAATGCTTCTCTCCTCCCACCCCCTGTATCCCATGATCCAAGTTCTGCCTTTTAAATCTGGCTATACCAGAGGATGTACACTGGTACAGATAGGAAGTGGAAACATAGGGAATCCAAGACAAATGATCCCTTCAGGGTCAGTGGTAAAAGTAGCAATGCTGGGAGGATGGAGGGAAGATAGGGTAGAAAGGGGAAACTGATTATAAGGATCTTCATATAACTCCTTCCCTGGAGTACCGACAACAGAGAATTGGGTGAAGGGAGACATTGGACAGTGTAAGATCTGGCAAAATAATAATATTTATAAGTGTTAATGGGTTCATAAGGGAGGAGGGAATGCACAAGGAGGGGGAATGGGCTTAAGTAGGAAGTAAATGTTTTGAGAATGATGAGGGCAACAAATGTACAGATGTGCTTGACATATAATGGATGGATGGATGGATTGTGATAAGAGTGGTATGAATCCCCAATAGAATCATTAAAAAAAGAAATACAGAAGAGTAGATAGAAAAATTCAGGAAATCATAAGAAAATCTGAGATAATAAATGAAAAATTAGTATTATTCAACATTCCAAATAAACTTTAGAAGGCAGACACTGACTGAGATGTTAAAATTAGAAACTATTTGAGAAAAAGACACAGAAGAATTGAAGCAATGGATACATGAATCAGCGATCTCCAACCAGCTCTCCAGGGGCCAAAATATAAGAAGATGAGTTTATAGAAATTATCAAAAAAGCTGAAAAAAACAAGAATTCTCTGAGACACAATTAAAAGACGGACTTATACTTAGTAAACATTATGTAACAGAAAGAAGAAAGAGCAACAACAGAGAAAATAGTACAAGAAATATTAGAATATAACATTCGTAACTTTATACAGAACAGAAAGTAATCACCCAACAAGCCGAGAGAGCCTCAAATCAAAATGACCCCAGAAGAAAAACACAATGACGTATCATGCTCAACCTTTTTAACATCAAAGGAAATGATTCTGAAAGCAACTTGGGGGAAAAAGACTAATTGCCTATAAAGTTGAAGCATTAAAAATAAGCTCAGTAATGAAGAGAAGAGAGTGGAACACACCCCAGCCCACCAAGCTCTGAGGACAGTACTCCAGCTCACAGCAGCCAAAGCACAGAGAGGATCACAGGGCCTGCCCCACCATGAGACTGGACGGCATATTCCTACTGATACATAGCACTATGGGGGACAGCACTGGGGACACAGTGTGGGAGTTGTGCCCAAGCCAATCGCACCACATTGGGGTGAACACTAAGGATGTCTAATGGGGGAGCAAGGGGAGCAAGGCAACAAAGTCCCCAAGGAATGACAAAGGTGGATTTGGGGGGCCATGGCATGACACCCCAGCAGTCTCAACTGGAACGCACTCATGAAGGCAACAGACAGACCTGGAACAGTGTGAGTCCTTCTCAGTTTTTACTTTTGACTTTCCTTTTTCTTTCTTTTTCATTGTTTTGTTATTTAGCTGTTCATTGATTTTTCTTGTCTTCTTTGTTAAGGTGTGCTCTTGTTTTTATGTGTGTTGTTGTCTATGTATATACATCTGGACAAGACAGGTAGGATGAATAATCTGGAGGAGAGAACAATGGGACTGACAGATCTGGGGGACATGGGAGAGGGAGAGGTGTGGGGTGTAAAAGAGGAGGGTACCAACAAACCCAGGAACAAGGGGAAAACAAGGGGAATTTAAAATTGATGATGAGGAGGGCATAGGATGCTTGGAGGCTTAATCAAGGGCAAAGTAGCCAAGAGAAATTACCAAAACAAGAATGAAGGCCAAAAATGATGGTTGGACGGGAGCAAAGTAAAAGGAAATAGGAGAAAAACTGGGAGGCATAGGACAGCTATAGAGGTCTAAATATAAGAATGTATATATGCAAATACATGCATATACAATGACAGGGGAATAGAGCTATGTACATATATTTATTTATAAAGTATTATGGTAGCAGATGGACATTGGGCCTCCACTCAAGGACTCCATCAATGAAAGAAAAAATTGTTCTACTAACAGCATTCTGAGATGCTCACCTTTCTGACAAGATCACTGAAGACAAAATGGATGCATAAACAAGTGTGGTGAGGAGTGCTGATGGTGCCTGGCTATTAAAAGATATAGCATCTGGGGGTCTTGAAGGATTGAAGATAAACAAGCTGTCTTCTAGCTCAAAAGCAACAAAACCTACATGGAAGAAGTACACCAGCCTGTGTGATCATGAGGCATTAATGGGATCAGTTATCAGGCATCAAAGACATCAAATAAAACAAACAAGCAGAAAGCCTATTAATGAGAATGAGGGCAAGGGGTGGGGTGGAACAGAGTGGAGACCCAAAGCCTATCAGTAGTCAGTTGGACACTCCCTGTCAGAATGGCAACAAGGAAGAGAAGATCCAGGGTGCAGTATAGCACCAATGAAACACATAACCTTCCTCTAATTTTTTAATGCTTCCGCTCCCACATCCCACTACCAGGACCCCAATTTTCACATAAAAATCTGACTAGAACCAGAATTTGTATACTGGTACGGGTAAGAGTTTATAACACAGGGAATCCAGAATGGATAAACCCCTTGGAACCAATGAGGGGAGCAGTGATACTAGGAAGGTAAGGATTGAGAGGTCTATAGGAAAAGCTTTCACAATGTTCAACAAATGGTCCCTATGCCAGGAGGATGAACAGCAGCAGGTGAAATTAGACAGCATTCAGTGTAAAACATGGGGGAAATATTTTATAAATTAAGGGGGCATGAGAAAGGGTGGAGAAGGGAGGAAAATAAGAAGCTGACACCGGGGCTCAAGTAGAAAGAAAATGTTTCAAAAAAGATGACAACAACATATGTGTTTGACAAGAGGGATGTATGTATAGATTGTGATAAGAGCTGTAAGAGTCCCCAATAAAATAAAATAGAAAAAAGTATAAACTCAGTTTTTCAATGGAAAGCATGAAAGTATTAAGGACATGGATTCTTATATATAAAACTATGAAAGAAAAAAATTCCTGTTAAGAATGTTAGAGCCAGAAAATTATTAACTGTAATTAAAGCCCCTATAATATGGAAGACAAAATAGAGTCTGGGGCCTCCTATAAATATGACATTTATGTACATCAAAAGATTTCACCAAAAGAGGAAAAAGATAATACACAAAATTGGAAAACAGTTTGGCGATGATATAGCAGATGGAGAGCTAATCCTCAGAGCCAATAGAAAATTTCAATGCTTCAATAAGAAAGCATAAATAATCCAGTTAAAAATGAGCAATGATATGAATAAACAATTCACTAAAGATGTTATCCAGGCATCCAAGAATTAATGAAGAATGACTCACTATCTTTAATCATGAGAATACAAATTAAAATTACAGTAATACACCAACTCACAACAGTACTAATAGCAAAATAAAATTTAAAGCAAAACAAAAAATTCTCAAATATGTGCACAGATTGGAACAATGAGATTGCAGAATTTTACAGTCACTTTAGAAACAGTATGGTGCTTCATTTAAAAAATGCAAATAGAAAAAATATAATATGCTGAAATTTCACTACCCAGTATGTACCACCCAAAAGAACAAAATATGAACAAGCATAGGTACATCCATATTTATTACCACACATTCTATAGTAGCAAAAAGATGGAAACAATTCACAAGCCCATAAAAGAAAGAATGGATAAATAAACTCTGGTACATACACATAATGGGACTATAACTCATCTCTAAAAATCAATAACAGTTTTTGGTGTTATTTTGTGTGTTTTAAGTAATTTTTTCTTTATCATTTTATTGGGAGTTCTTAAAGAGATCATAATATTCCATAGTTCAATCACATCAAACAGTATTGTAAAGTTGCTATCACAATCAGTTTCAAAACAATTTCTTTCTTCTTAAACTCTTTGATATCAGTTCCCCTTATTCCCCTTCCTCCCCCCCGCTGTAACCCTTTTTGTCCCCTATATTGTTTTTCCCCATGTTTTACTAAATCCGAAACATCTATTCACATTTTTGTTGTTTGATCCCATCGAGTGGATCCCATACAGTCATCAATGCTATCCTCTCTCTACCTCCCTCCCCTTCCTATGTCCTCAGGCAACCATTACTCTTTTTCTGTTTCTGAAAGGTTATCTACATTGACTTTCATGTAATGAATGATCTTAAATATATAAATGAACATATGCAAATCTAGCATGATTAATGACGTGAAACAAATAAAAACCATGATATAATGACACATAATGGGATGGAAATATTAAAGAACTAGAGGATGGTTATGTGGTTCATCAGTACTATACAGCTCCATAGATATATCATCCCATTTGACCCTTCTGCAAGAGACGTCTAATTATCTTACAAGGTGATTTGTGGGTCTCCATTACATCCATGCCCCTCACATCTATTTGGTTGCTTCTTCTTCTGATACCTCTTCCCATCGACACCTCATGATCACACAGGCTGGTATGCTTCTTCCATCTGGGCTTTGTAGCTTTCCTGCTAGATGAGGCCTTGTTTAACTACAAGTCTTTAACATGCCAGACACTATATCTTTTAATAGCCAGGCACCATTTTTCTTCACTTTCTTATACACTTGTGTCTTCAGCAAGCATATCAAGGAAGGGAGTGCCATTCTTGTTGTGTTTTATTTTTGTTTCTGTTTTTGTCATAATATGACCACCAAAGTAGACAATAGTCATTCATAACCTGTGGAAGACAACCAGATGAATTCTGCATTCCCACTTACTTCTAGCCCTAAACCAAGGATAGTTTGTTTTTAAAAATAGCCCTGCTGATACTTGTCTTCATGAAGAGATCACTGAAGATAATGGTGCTCTAGAAAAGTGTGATGAGGAAAGCAGGTGGTGGCCAGTTATCAATTGAAATAGTGTCTGTGGACTTAAGGACTTGTGTTCAAACAAGCAGCTTTCTAAGGGAGGTGTCAACTAAGTCCACATCCAAGAAGCACATCAGGTTGTGTGATCCAAAGATGAAGATAACAAAATCCAAATATGATGAAGGGAACTGTATCAGAGTTTAACTTGTGACCACTCAATTTGTGGAAGGCTACGAAGAACTATAGGAACCCAAAATCTATCTGCAGAGTATCTTATCATATTGTCTCTGGCAGATTCCATATAGCCATAGAAGAGGGACTCAAATATCTTTACTACCAGAGAGAGATCATTGTAAACTTGATTATGGAGAATTGAACCATGGTATAATATGATATTTGTTATTTTCTTTTTTTTTTTTTTGGTTTTTGTTTTATGGTTTCTGTTAGGGTTCCTAGATTATGAAGCTTAGGAGTGGGTGCATTTAGACAACAACTAATGCAATGGTTTATTGAGAATAGGCTGTGGTGTGGGTGAAGGGAATGAGGAGTAAGCAATGAGTGAGGGAGGAGAGAGGGAGCACTAAAACTGATTATAGTATTGTAATGTCTATATAACTCTTCTAAAAAGTGACTTAACTCTTTTTGTGTATGATATGTGAGTCTTATAAAAAGAAAACTAGTAATAAAAATAAAGAACCCAAACCTGGCAATGGCTACCATAGGTGAAAGAGGAAGAGCTACTGATTTTATGCTAATAGTGGTGCAATAATTTGAAAAATGATATCAATAATGGTTGTATACCATAGAGAGCATAATCAATGGGACTGAACTATACATGTAGAAGTTGTTGAATTGGAGAATGTGTTGTTGTGTATATTTTTGCCACAATTAAAATAGTAATAATAAGAAGAAAATGTTCTAAAATGAACTTTGATAATTATATTACAACTCTTCCTGATATGACTGAATTTTTGAATTGTATGATATGTGAATTAATGCTAAACAAACAGTTTTAAATAACTTAATAAAAATTAACTGTCAAATATCTCAGTTACATTAACAAATTTGGAAGATCTTATGATGAGCAAAGTTAGACCATTTCATAAAGATAAATATTTTATGACAGTATTATAATAAAAGAAACAAACCAAAAGTAACCATTATTTCACACCTGAAGAAGCAGACTTTGAAGGCTATTCTATGTGTGTGCAGCAGGGGAGGGGGAGAGGTGTAGGGACAGGGAATAGCAGGGGAGAGAGGAGAAGAAATCGCTATATCCCAGTTTCCTGGAATGCTGTCACTGTTTTGATGAGATGGATTATGGAGAAATACATTGTATGCTTTTCTGAGAAAGATAATGGTATTGAAAACCCTCCATTTCCCTTACTTATCAAGCCTGAACCCTGGTCTGAGTGCTTACAAAGGGTGAAAAAATAAAATTGAAACTAACTTCAATGCTTTTGTTTTGCCTGTGTGAATTTCAGACAAACCGAAAAGTAGCAGCATTTTCATATGATGAACACAAACTCAAAAATCCAAACTCACTCTCATTTAGTCAATTCCAACTCAGAACAATCCTACAGGACCAGGAAGAGCCATCTGTAACTCTTCTCAGGAGTAGAAAGTCTTGATTTTTTTCCTGAGGAGTGGCTGGTAGTTTCAAACTACTGACTTGGTGGTTAGCAAGTAGCCCAACATATAAGCAGTACACCATCAAGATTCAAGATTTATATAATGCTCAGTAAATCTTCTCAAAGGATGATGGGCATGACTTATAGGGAAAATGTGAAAGGTTCTTTTAAGACATCTTTCTTCCAAGAGCAGTGTCAAATCAACTAATAACCAATCTCCAGATGACCATGAACTTTTATTATGTTGAGTGGGCTCAACATAGGCATTTATCATGGATGAGAAAGCATCCAGTCCATCTGGGACCCAGCAGTCACCCTGGATTTCAGTTTCATAAACCTTCAGCTTCTGAGCCCAGAAGAAATGGCAGAGCTTGTGACCACAGATGTCTACCTTTTTGGTCCTGTGATGTCCCTAACTTGGTGCTCTCATGGTTATAATTTTTCCCATTCTGCCATGCTGTATGCCTCCTACTGCTTTACTCAATCCTAGATGGCTTGGTAAGGGTCTCACCAGGGTCCTCAAAGGCTGTGCCTGCAGTATCAGGCCTGGGAACAGCCATCACCATCTTGTCAAGGTGGGAGGAAGGGATTCTCCCTGCCTCAAATTGATTACATTTCCATATATCAACAACTAGTTTGTTTGATTTATGCATCTCTTATTTTGAGTTCCAGAAATGATATACCTTTCTTTAGTCCATATATATGTAATAAATAATTTGTCATCGCTCTTCCAAAAACCCATGGGCATGCGACAATTCCCCTTCAGTGTCGGGGATCCTGCAGCTGCACTCACTCTCTTCTCATCTCTGCTTGACTGTCATTTTAATATTTGATGTGGCAGTTATGTAATCATGTGTCAATTTCATGATTGGGAGTCTAGGGATGGAGTCTAGCCTGTCAATCTGGAGATAGACAATGAGTAGTCAATGAGGCCTCTGTGTGGGCATGGCTTTCTCCTGACAATTCTGGGAAGTTTCGCAGTGACTTCCAATTGGAGCAGAGAGACTTGACTCAGTCTCTGAGATGAACCACTGGCAAGATGAGATGACAGCATGCTGATCGATTCTGATTCCTGGAGAATAGAGGAGCCCGAGAAGAGGCCACATGGGCTTGCCCTGATGGAGCCAAACCTCTGGGGCCAGAGAAGTCACGTGAAGACTCCTCTCAGTGCTGAGATGCTCGGGAGGCCATGGGGAGACGCTTGCAAGTGCTGAGATGCTTTGCTGCCACTAGACACGCAAGATTCTGTACCCACTCGCTTGTGACTGGCCTGGTGTTATCGCATATACTTTGTAAATCAGAAGGAGACTTTATAAGCTGACATCAGACGTATGGGCTAATATCAGGCTTATGACCTTGGACTGACTGGGTTAGGATGCTTTCTCAATATTCCATTCCTCTTATATATACACTTTTCCCTTATAGCCATGTACGTGTGTATGAATTTGTTTCTTTAGTCTCCCTGGAATAGCACACTTGAAAAAAAGGAAAACTGAATATTTACTGGTGTTGTTGTTAGGCACCATTGAGTCAGTTCTGACCTACTGCAGTCCTGTGCCCAACAGAACAAAACACTGCCCCCTCCCTTATCATCCTCACCACTGCACCTCTGCGTGAGCCCATTGTCCAGCCACTATGTCAATCCATCTCCTTGAGGCCTTGACAGCAGCACAATCTTTTGCATGATGAGACAAATCCAGATAGACAGTATTTATACTTGAATAATGGATGTCCAAAGCTATCCCCAAGGACAATGGGTAGAACTTAGAGAGCTGCTCAGAAGAATCCTTACCAGAGTAAAGACTCTTCATTCAAATTTGATCTCCATGCATGACACATAAGAGTTGAACGTATTTTAGAATAGCACTTATGTCCCAACTCCAGCTATTAATGATTCAGAAGATTTGAAAACTACTCTCTGAGCCCATTGGTATAAATTAATCTTTTCAACCATTAAAGACTGGTGATTCACATCTATTATATTGCTCAACAGGAAACAAATACACCTGACTAAGTTGATACCTGCCTCCTGGAAATCTGACTACAGGTAATAGTGTGTAAGTGTCTATATTAATTAGGGGAGAAAAAAAGAAAATGTTAGTGCCTCAAGTACAATAGAAGTAAAGAATTTGAATCCTGATGACTTTTGTCCAATTGTTTGACTAAGACTCCCATTCTCTCAGTGATCATGACCTTACTAGGTTTGAACTTCCTCATAGCATTTTATAGTTAAAAAGACAGACTAGATGATCTCTAACAGTCTTCTATATTTAATGTTACTTGGTTGTATGTGTAATGTGAAGAGTAATTTCTTAATACTGACAGCTGAAATGTTGGAAGTGTAGGGTAAAAATGGATTCACAAGGGAGTTATTTAATGAATGGAGAGGAGGACATAGTTGTGACTGGAGATTTCGCTAAAGATAGACTTAATAATTGAATAATGAAGAGCTGTAACTTATTCGATCCAATTATAGTTACAGCCCCCAGATTCTCTTGCACTAAAAGTAAAATAATCATGATCATTACAACAGAATGTATCATACTACTAGAGATAATACAGGATGATAATATATGAGGAGATATAATAGGAAGAAGAATTTAAATCTCATCCTTCGGAGGAAAAACTAACACCCTACTTAAAAGTATTGGCTACTGAGACTGGACTCAAGAAGCCAATGAACATTGTTTCTTGACAGAGTCAATTATGGGGAGATGGGACAAGCAAAGGGGAGAGAGAGGCTATATCATTCTGGTCTACTATTAGAAAAAGATAGTCAGGTGCAAATATTCTGAACTCAAAATTTCTAACTATCAGAATGCATATTGCCTCTTCACAATCCACACTACTGAGACCACCACCATTCATAGCCTCATCAACAATCATTGCCTAAAATGTAATAACTCAAAAACTTAGATTCAATTTTTAAAGCCACAGAAATTAGAAAGTTTCAGTAGATCTCTCTTCCTTTGCTCACATTTTTGTCGGTATCAGGGTTCTCAACTTTCCTAAGGCCATGACCCTTTAATACAGTTCCTCATGTGTGGCGACCCCCCAAACATCAAGGTATTTTTTGGGGGCATCATTGCCCTCTGGTGGGAGTGGGAGACCCACCCTTGCTCCTGGAGAGCTGCTGCTGGATTTGAACCGCCAACCCAGTGGGCCGCAGTCCTGCACTCAACCACTATGCCACCAGGGCTCAGCCCCATAAAGGTATTTTTGTTGCTACTTCATAACTGTAATTTTGCTACTGTTGTGAATTGGGAGACACCTGTGAAAGGGTCATTGGATCCCCAAAGGGGTAGCGACCCTCAGATTGAGAATCGCTGCTTTACATAGTTAGTAAAAAACAGGCAAATCATCTTTCTGTTATTCTCTGTTTTCAGTTAAGACTGATCTGACCACAACAATAATAGAGCTCTTCTTCTTAAAATATAATTGAGCAATATATTTTATTAGCATGAAATTATTTCATAACATCAAATTATCACTAATAAGTGTGACATGTTATAAACACAAAAAATTAAATTAGTAACTATAAAATCCTCATTTCAATGGTAACCATTCTTTTGATTCCTTATTTTGGTTATGTAGTACTGGAAAAATCTGATTCACATATCTAGGAAATAACAAAGAGCTATTGTTTTTTGTTTTGAATATTTTTTCTGGGCTGAACCCCGGTGGCGTAGTGGTTGTGTGTGGGACTGCGGCCCACAGGGTTGGCAGTTCAAATCCAGCAGCAGCTCACCAGGAGCAAGCCTGGGCCTTCTACTCCCACCAGGGGGCAGTGATGCCCACAAAAAGATTGTTTCTTTGTCATCAAGATGCATCTTAATTAAATCCTTTCTGAAATTTGAAAATAGAACAGCATCGATCTTTCATCCCAAACACCTCAAACTCACTGCCATCTTATCCTGGCTGACTCATAGCAATGCTATAGAACTGAGCAGAGTTGCCCTTGTGAGTTTCTGAGAGCAGCTGGTGGTTGAACTTCAGACCTTGCTGATAGTAGCCGCACTTGGAACTACTATTACAACAGAAATCCTATCAAGAAACATCCAAGCAATAGAATTGATTGTTATCCCCTTAATAGTCATACTATTGTAGCAATATAATAAACTTTTGCTGCTGATAATTGCCACCATGAACAACTGCTCCCTTTGCTATGAGGCCAAAAAATGGTTGGGTGTCTAGCGACTATTAAGGAAGATTCTGATCAAGGATTCCATAGACTTCAAAGATTTCTGATCACAAGGGGAAAACTGTAGAACAGAATTTTAAAATTCTTATGGGCTCCATCTTCTCCAGAGCCACAAAGGCTGGATGAACTCCGGAAACAAAGCCCTGAGATCACCTTTTAACTCAAAATCAAAATATCTTCTGAAGTTTTAATATTGCCCAGTCAAGAGCCCTGTTGAAAAGAGTCAGATGTCACAAACAAGCAGCAGCTCCTTGGTGGGAAGACTGGCCTTTCTACTCCTGTAAGCAGGGACAGTCTTTGACACCCACTGGGGGTTGCTATGAGTCAGAAGCATGAGCATTGACTTGATGGCAATGAGAAGGTAGAGGGCATTTTGACTCAGAGAAAATCCGTAGCATAGAATAGAGTACAACAGCTTGATTGGGTTTCTGAGACTGCAAATCTTTCTGGAGCAGATTGCCTCTTCTTTCTCCCATGGGGTGGCTATTCAATGTGAACTCATGGCCTTTTGGTTAGTAGCTCAACACTTAATCCCCGGAGTCCTGAAGTTTTAATAGTTTAAGTTAAATAGTTAAAAAAAATCTGCCTTTCAACTGACAACACTACTTTGGGACATTAGAAGACACTTCAAGGAGCAGAGAGAGTATATTAATAGGGGAAGAACCATCCAGAGAATGACAGTGAACTTAGTTGTCCATCCAAATATAATCAATGCCATTAAATTGTATATGTTGAAATCATTGGCTTGTGATCTCTGTTTTGCTGTGTATATCCTCAACAACAATAGCAGAAAAAAATCCAAATTTTGCTACCATGTATGACAAATATCTATGGCATGATTTTTGCCATTGATCCATCAGTTAGCAGTTTCCATACATAATTGGATTAGATGGATCAAATCAGTATCGTTGATGCAAAATTTATTCTCACAAAGGCAGTGAGAAGCACATGTTGCACAGAACAGAGGCCATTCGTTGCTAGGAAGAAATAGCACTTGGGTTGAACTAAAAGGTAACAGCACAAGAAAAGTTAAAGCAAGAACAAGTTCATGGCATGCTTCATCTGACCTTTTCCAAAGAGTTTTTACCTTATTTTTCCCTTCAGTTCCTGCCAAAGGAATAAAAGCAGAATCCACTGTAGGTGATTTTGCTCCACCTCCACATGTAGACCAAGGATTTCTCAGCAAATAGAAATGTAATTAAAAACTTATTGCATGATGTTTTTTGTAACAATGAGGGAAATGAATGCACATTGCTGATTCGGATCTATGTGGGAGATATGAGGAGCATAAGAATCTATAGTCCCATCACTAAATATTTAAGGGCTAATGTATTTTGTAAAGCTTTCTATTTTCAAAAATTCCCAGATCTTTGTCCCAGAGATGAAAGGACAGCAGACTTTTCATGAGGTTTCTGAAAATCTGGCGCATACTCTGGTTTCTTGTCAGATCATATAAATCTTTCACATTTTACTAAAATGTTTGCACAGCTTTTTTTTTTTTAACTAAATAACAGGTTTTCTGAGACATGATTTTTAAGACTCACAACTTATTTTCATACCTTATGTCCCATATAATATTATCTTTTGAGTTAAAAAGTTAATAGCTGAAAATAGACAAATATAGGGAGAATAAAGCCTATTAACAGTTACTGGGCTGAGTCCCGGTGGTGTAGTGGTTGTGCGTGGGACTGCGGCCCACTGGGATGGAGGTTCAATTCCAGCAGTGGGGCTGGGCCTCCTACTCCCACCACCAGAGAGCAGTGATGCACCGCCCCCCCTCCCAAAAAAAAAAAAAAAACAGGTAACAAGTGTGGGAAGGGAGAGTTTATGTTAAAAGTGGGTGACTAAAAAAAAAGTGGTTGGCTGAGCCCTGGTGGTGCAGTGGTTGTGTGTAGGACTGCGGCCCATAGGGTTGACAGTTAAAATCCAGAAGCAGCTCTCCCAGAGCAAGGCTGGGCTTCCCACTCCCTCCAGGGTAGTGATGTAGGAAAGAAAAAAAAGTATTTGAACAATTTGGTAAATGATACATGATATTATATCCCATGATGAATATAATCCATGTCATTGAATAATACAAGTAAAATTCTTGAACTGGTAAATAGTTTGCATGACGGTTATGTATTCAAGATGTCAAATTTCATGATTGAGATGTAGGAGTAGAGTCTAGCCTGTTAATCTGGAGATAACCATCGAATAGCCAGTGAGGCCTCCATGTGGACAGGCTTTCTCCTGAGACTTCTGGGGAATCTCGTGCTATTTCCCCCATGGAGATGAGAAGCCATCTCCCCAGTTGTTGAGAGTTAGTCTCAGAGACAGCAAACTATGGACAAGACAAGATGGCAGCATCTGGGAAGCTGGAGCAGCTAGAGGAGAAGCCACATTGCCTTACCCTGATGAAACCAGATCTCTGAAGCTGGAGAAGCCATGTGGAGAGCCCTGCCAGTACTGTGTTGCTTCTACCACCACTGGATACGATTGATGGACCCTGAGTCCTGGAAGTGAGGAGCCATGGGGAGACCCCTGCCAGTGCCGGGATGCTGCACCCACTGGCTTCTGACTTCGTGAGTCAGAAGAAGACTTTATAGACTGGTATTGGGCATATGGGCTAATATCAGACTTATGACTTTGAACTGTACTGGGGTTGGGTTGTTTTCTCAATGTCCATTCCTTGTGTATATAAACCTTACACTTATGTGCATATGTGTGACTATGAGTTTGTTTCTCTAGTCTACCTGGACTAACACAGGTTGATATATATATATATATATATATACAAAAATAAAAATAAATAAATACAGGTATAACTAACTATAAATACAAAATAAACCCCACATAGCTTTAACTCTAATTATGTGTCATTAGTTGTGTCTCCTGGCTTCTCTAGGATTTGATTTATGTTTAAGTGGGGGTGGAAGTTGGTTATTTCTAAAATGACTGAATTTATTGACCCAAGATGAAGTAAAGTACATATGGAGATTTGTAAACTCACTGAAGATTTTTAAGTAAACTCAAGTAAGCCTATACTTAGTTTGCTAACTAAGTAATTCACCTCTGCTCCAACCATAGCTTTTTCATCAGTCCTCAAGCATAAGTCACTCCCTAGTTCACTGCTCCTCAAACTCCAAGGAAGTCATTTACTCTCTTAGAGGTTCCATTGAAATTCTTCACATACCTTCTAGACCCCTCCACTTTAAGTCTGTGGTTCGTATCACTGAATACCTCTAGGATAAAGTGACCAGATTTTAAGTGGGACACCATTGACTTGGGGGGAGGGCTCTTGATTAAAATTTGGTCTCTATTGAGCAACAAAAATTTTCATAGAATGCAAAAATAGCATTGCAATATATTTATTTTAATTTTAAAATGCCACAAGATGTTAAATTGTTAAAGAGTGGGACGTCTGGTCACTTTACTCTAGGAAGAAAAACTCTTCTTAAATTCAATATCCTTTTTATGTCCCCCTCTCTATATGGCCCTCTATGTATGTCCCTTCTATGTCCCCTCTGTATATGGCCTTTCCATATTCCCCTCTATAAATGACTGTGGTAATTGCATAATCTGGGGTCAACTTGAGACTATTAAGAGTGAAGGGGGAGAGTTTAGCCTGTCAATCAGGTCACAACCTGACAACCTTATTTGGAGGTGCTATGGAGATAAATAGCTCACTGGAGGTCAGACCCACATACTCCCTTCAAGACATTCCTAATGATACGCCACATGGAGCTATATTGGTGGAGCCAGAGTCCTGGAGCTGAGGGGTCATGTGGAGATACATAGCAGCACTGAGATGCTGACACCACTACTGGATCCACAAGACTTTTCACCCACTGGCCGGTGATCTTCCTGCATTCAGCATCATTGCATGTGTTTCCCGAGTCAGGAAAGGACTCTATATATTGGTGTTGGACATATGGGGTAATATTGAACTTATGTACTTGATCTGGACCAGGTTGGGATATTTTTTCAATATACAATTGTTCTTTCATATGACTCTTTTGCACACACATGTGAGTATCAATAAATTTGTTTCTATAGTCACCAGTGACTAACACAATGGCCAACAAAAGTCACAAGGCCAGGATTTTGAAGCTCCTTTGCAAATCCTGCAAAGATCATTTAACATCTCCCTTTGAATTACAAATATGGAAATTTCTCCTTAAAGTTCTGTTCCAAGCCTTTTGGGGTCACAGACTAAACAATGATCATAAAAGGATTGTATTTAACACCTTGCTATTTATAAAAGTCTTTTGACAATGATCCTAGACCTTAAATAATATACATTTTTGTTCTGCACGTGTTCACGCATAAGAAAGTCTAAACTCATTGTTACGTGTGTATTATTATCTTAAGTGTGGCAAAAGTATAAACAACAAAACGTTCTCCAATTCAACAACTTTGACAGGCATAATTCAGGGCCATTGATGATACTCTTCCTATTGGGCGACCCATGTAATTGATATACTTTTCCAAGTCATTTCATTACCATTAATATAAACCCAATGTCCTCTTAGTAAAAACTCTTCCTCTTTCACCCATGGTAACCATTGGTCAAGTTTGGAGGGTGGCATTTAGTAGTTTTCATCATATAAAACCCACATATCCACAGTTGTCACATTTTAAAAGAGTTGTACATACATCATCACAATCAGTCCCTGTGCTCCCTTTCCCCTTCTGCATTCATCGTTTGCTCCCCATATGCCCTCAAACACTGCCCTGCCATGGCCAATAAACCATTGCACCAATTATTGTTTCTATGAATCCACTCTGCTATGCTTCATAAACTAGAAGACCCAACAGAAAAAATAAAAAAGGAAACAGAAGAAAAATAAAAAGATGAAGACAAAAATGAAATGAAAGAAAAGACCACAAGCAATATTAAAAAAGTCAAAGAGTAAATTTCTGCTACGGAACAATCAAAAACTATTTAAGCCTAAAGCAAATTCAGGTTGGATCATGAGGGAGGTCAATTGATCAAGTATCATATTATACTGTGTTTCCATTCAGCCTAATCATGTTTACAAAGATCTCTATCTGATAGTAAAGCTGTTTGAGTCCCTATCCTGTGGCCAGAGGTGTAATGTAGCTAGATACTCTGAACATGAATTTGGGGCTCTTACAGTCCTCTACAGCCTTCTAAAAATACAAACAGGGTGTTGGCAACTTAAGTTCTGATACTTTTCCCTTTGTCATATGTGGATTTTGTTCTCTTTCTCTTTGGATCACACAGGGTGGTGTGCTTCTTTCCATGGAATTAGTTGAAGCCTCATTCAGATGGTTGCTTGATGTTTAAGACTCCTGACACTATTCCAATTGATAGCCAGGCACCATGGTGCTGACAGGACTTATTTTCAAAGTCTAATATGAAGTTAGATAGTTTCTAATCCATGACACATTATGAAAAATAACAACAACAACAAAAAATCAAACCAAAAACCAACCCTCACTTACATGCACAGTGATGTTGTTAGCCCCAACCCACGGTGCCATCTTTATAATTGTGTTAGGTTTCAACCCATTGGTTCAGCCAGTCTGCAAATACATCTTGTTGTGGATGTTAGGAGAACAAAATTAGGAACATTTCTTGTTTAAGAAGTTTTATTTCAGAAGATTATCTCTGAGCAACATTTTAAGTGGTTCATCCCATGTCTATGGCTCCAGAAAATCAGGAGGCTTTTTTTTTTCATTAAAAATCATTTTATTGGGGGCTCGTACATCATTTTTCACAATATACATATACTGTACCAAGCACCTTCACATGTCTGCTGCTGTTATCATTCTTCAAATATCCGTTTTTCCACTTGAGCCCCTGATATCGGCTTCCCATCCTTTGCCCTCTTCCCCTGCTCTTCCTTCCCCCCAACCCTCAATACTTTATAAATTATTATTGTTCTGTCTTATTTTACACTGCCCGACCTCTCCCCCAGCCCAAGCCTTTGATTTCTGTCCTCCAGATAGGAGGATATGTGTATATCCTTACAGTTGGTTCCGTCTCTCTATCCACCTTCTCTCTACCCATCCAGTAGCTCCAATCTCACCACTGGTCCCAAGGGGCTCATCTGTCCTGGGGTCTCCATATATCCAGCTCCCGTCTTTACCAGTGTACCCTCTCTAGTCCAGCTGGATTTGTACAGTAGAGTTGGGACCATGATAGTTGGGGGGGAAGGCTTCAGAAACTAGGGGAAAGTTGTATGCATCATCACTGCCTCGATGAACCTTGACTGGTCTGTCTCCTCTCTGTGACTCCCCTGTAAGAGGGTGATCAATTACCCACATGTGGGCCTTAGGTCCCAACCTTGCTCTCCCCCTCATTCATAGTGATGAGATTCTTGTTCTTTGATGCTCGATACCTGCTCCCTTCATCCCCCTTAATCACACAGGCTGGTGTGCTCCTTCCATGTGGGCTCTTCTGCTTCTGCACTGAATGGTGGCGACTCATTTATCTTCAAGTCTTTGAGACTTCAGACAATTATTTGGTATCTGAGCACCATCCGTTTCTCCCACCTTGTTTGTCTCTGTATCCATTTGTGTTCAGTGATCATTTCAGAAGTCAATTGATCCATTGATTTTGATTTTTGTTCTTTGATGCCTGACACCTGGTTGCTTCAGCACCTCATGATCACACAGGCAAGCGTGCTTCTTTTATGGTGGGCTTTGTTGCTCCTGAGCTAGATGGTTGCTTACTTACCCTCAAGCCTTTAAGACCCCAGACGCTGTATCTTTTGATAGCTGGGCACCATCAGCTTTCTTGACCACTCTTGCTCATGCTCCCATATGTCTTCAGTGGGCAGCTTGGGGAGGTGTGCACACAATATTGTTGTTCTCTCCCCCATCCCCCATTTGATGGCTGTTGCCTAGTCCTTTCAACACCTTGTGGCTACACTGGCTTTTGTGCTTCTTTTGTGTGGGCATGGCCACTTCTCAGGTAGGTCTATTGTTTATCTTCAGGCTTTTAAGACCCGAGATGATATAGCCTTTGATAGCTGGGCCCCATCAGCTTTCTTCACCACATTTGCTTATGCACCCATTTTACTTCAATGTTCATATTAGGCCAGTGAGCAGTGTGGAATACCAGATTCATAGAACAAAGTGTTCTTGCATTGAGGGAGCACCTGCATGTGGGCCCAAGGCCCACTTGTTACCCTAGTAATTAACCTATAAATATGTTCTTAAATTTATTTCCTTTTTATAATAATTATATTTAAGTATGGACATGCTTATGTTAAGACTTCTGCAAGTACCCTTTGCCTTCTAGCTCTTTCCTCTATTTCTTTCCATCTCCCTCCTGTCCCACCATCATGCTCCACCTTCATTGGCATTTCAGTGCTTCCTCACAGTTACATTCATTGTCCTTGCTTAATCCCTACCAGGCCTCCCACACCCTCTTTTCCATCGATTCTGGACCACTTGCTGTTCCCCCCCTCCATGAGCCTGTCCATAGCCCTTTCTCCCCCCTCTCCCATGCCCCCCAGGAACTGTCAGACCTGTCATTCTCTCCTCCCGACTCTCTGACCAGGAGTACTCCCTCCTTGATTTGGTTCATTTTTTTGGCCGGGGGGTCAGTCGGCAGTGCTTCCCCACCATGTGACCCCCAAATGTCCTGAG
This sequence comes from Nesogale talazaci, assembly GCA_004026705.1. Lineage (NCBI taxonomy): Eukaryota > Metazoa > Chordata > Mammalia > Afrosoricida > Tenrecidae > Nesogale > Nesogale talazaci. The sequence continues at coordinate 70,428 of PVJH01000529.1, read as the reverse complement.
TCACTGTCTGCTTCAGTAGGGAGCCAGTGTGACTCCTCCTGTTGTTTGTCCTGTCCTTTCTGTGACCCATTAGGTCTCCAGAGTCCTCTGAGCATCATGTGTCAGCGTGGGGACTGGACCAGCTCTTTTCCTCTTCCTCCCTTCTTGTCTTTCTTCCTGTGGGTGTGGCATGCTGTCTCCTCCCCCAACCTGTTCTCTACCACGGCCACTTCTAGGGATAGGGTCAATCTGACTCTGGTTGCATCCGGCTCTGTAGCTCTCTCTTTTCTTGCATCCTTCCCTGTGTCCATGCTGTCCTCATGGTTGGGATCTGCTGTCCTTCATGGTAGGATCTGCTCGCCCACTCCAGCTTCTGTGGAGACAAGGCCGATATTCTCCCCCTGGGTTCCCTCTCTTCTCCTTTCACTTTTGAACTCCCTTTTATCTCCCTATCTCCCCCTCCCCACCATCCTTCTCCCATTACTCTGTTGCACCCAGCATGTACCTCCCTGGGTTTGGTCCACCCTCCTCCCCTTGCCCCAAATCTTGGTCCAACTATTTTAGTATAGGAGTCTTCTCTTTTATATCCACCATACAGGTTCTACTTACCTCAGGGGGCTCATGCAGTACTTCCCTTTTTGTGATTGACTGACTTCACTTAGCATAATTTCCTCTAGTTCTTCCCATGAAGAGATGTGTTTCATGTGCTCGTCAAAGCTTTTGAGTGAGGCATAGTACTCCATTGTGTGTATGTGCCAGAGTTTGTTGATCTACTCATCTACCGATGGAAATTTAGATTGCTTCCAACTCTTTGCAATTGTGAATTGTGCTGCAATAAACATTGGTGTGCATACCACTGACTGTGGTTTATTTCTTGCCTCTTTTGGGTATATACCCAGTAGCAGGATAGCTGGATCATAAGGTAGCTCAACTTCCATTTTCATTAAGTATCACCAGACTGCTTTCCATAGCGCTGTACATATCTACACGACCACCAGACATGTAGAAGTGTTCCTATTTCGCCACATCCCCTCCAACATTTGCTGAACTCTGATTTTCTGATCTGGGCGAGCCTTAAAGGTATTAGATGGTATCTCATGGCTGCTTTGATCTGCATTTCTCTGATGGCTAAAGACTGGGAGCATTTTCTCATATGTTTATTGGCCATATGGATCTCCTCCCTGGCAGAACTTCTTTTCAGTTCTTTTTCTCATTTCTTCAAAAGGTTATCAGTTTTCATCTTTTTGCAGGAAGTGAGAGTATTATAGATTTTTGTAATAAGCCCTTTGTCTGTTGTACCATTGCTAAAAATCCTCTCCCAGTCAGGAGGCTTTAACACAGAAGGCATGATATAATGAAGCAATAGGTAGAACAGAGGCCCTGACCATGGCTTTAGGTCATTAGACTGGACTGTCCCATGAAAACATGACCCTGAACCTCCATAGCAAGATATTCAATCCCAGGGATCCTAGATACTTTTTATTTTTTTGGGGTGGGGGGGTTGCATCACTGCCTCTGGTGATCATGGGCGCTACCCAGAGCTGCTCCTGAGAGCCGCCACTGGATTTGAACCATCAAACCCGTGGGCCACAGTCCCACTCAACCACTTACTCCACCGGGGCCCAGTCCTGATCCTAGATACTTTTATGCAACAGCTATTTGAAAACCTGATTCCAAACTCTTTGCAGCGTGTTTTTGTATCGACAAACAGTATTTACTAAATAGGAATGACAGGGTCCTCAACCATCTTTTGTGTTAGTGAACTAATAGATAAATGTTCCTATAATTTTCAGATTTCTGGCTTACTGACTTAACACATGTGACTACCTTCATAAATTTCTCGAAGTCTCATGGGGTGGAGAGTTACTTACAAGGCCTGGATAGATTCAGCAAAGCTGAGGTGCAGAGATGGGCAGGGGCCAGAACCATGGGAGAAGTCTTCCTAAAACACCTATCTATTCTGTATTCAGGCCCTTAGTGAGTGTTTCACTTAAAAGAAAAAATGCTGACAATCTCAAGATTTTATTTATGTGTATATGTATATATTCATATATATGCACACATATAGTCATATATGTGACTTTAACCTATAAACATATTATTTTGATTGGACATTAATATGAGAGAAATGAACTGCTTTTGGCATCTGATTGAGAGGTAATTCAAGTTGGAAGAGGAAGGGGACATCTTTTTTTTTTTTTGATAATGGCAGTAGATTATGACAATGAAACTTGTGAAGCATTCCAGTGGGGTTACCGAAGCAGTAAATCTACATGAAAATTTTGAAAAATTGAAAAAATAAAAAAAATTGATCAGAGAGATGTATAAAATTTTATCTTAAACATCAGCATCAGCTGTAAAAAACCATTGATATAACCTATGTCTTAGTTATCTAGGGCTCCCACAACAAAATTCTACAAAGTGGACATATTTAAAGAACAGAATTTTACCTTCTTAAAGTTCTTGAAATCTGAACTCCAGGTACCAGCTCTTTGCATTGTTAGCTTCTGGTATGATCCTTGACTTATCTTGAACATATAGAAGCTTTGGCTTTCGTCTTTATATGTTGTCACCTCTTGGCCCCGCTTTCTTCCCCTACTCTCCCTTTCTTCCCCTCTTACCTGTGCATATTGTCTCCGAGTCTTCTTACACTTTTTCTAAGGCAACAAGCATCAGGGTTTAGATTGAGGAACTAGGTTTAGGATTTACACTTCTCTAGTATGGGCCTTGCCACAACCCCAAAGATATGATGAAATCCCACACCACTTTTCCTAACAATTTGACTTTGATACGAAATAGGGTGGTCCTTTCTGAGGATGGAAAGGGATACAGTTTGACCCATAGTAACACATAGACATAGGTTGCCAAGACACCAAATGATCCCTAAAATAGCAGAACAATAGTAGAAGGCTTGGATTATACTCTTTCCTCCCATACCTTCACCAGTCTATTATCTGTCCTTCCACTGTTCAGCCTATCTCCATCAAACCACAACAGAAAATCCAGATCCATTGCCATGGAGGAGATGATCACTCCCAGCAACCCTGATAGCGTTTCAGAGGCTATCACTCTTTAAGGGAGCCAAAAGTCTCCCCTTTCTCTTTAAGAGCACCACCTTGAGGTTAGCAGTTCAATGCTTACCTGACTTTGTCACCACTAATGTGGTTATATCATGTGTTGATATGCAAGTGTACCTGTAAAAGGGTAGACGTTCACCTCCTTAAACGTAGTTCTCCTCACAGTATTTATTCTCAGTTCTTGTTTGTTGCTCATTTCTATATTCCTGAACTTAGCATGACATCTTGCTAAGATAATTCCCCTAAAGGACTCCTAGCTCTTGCCATTTTCTAAAGTTTCTCACACCAGTCTTAGTGGATTAAAATGAGAGAAGAAAGCGATCTATTCAAAATAATTGATCAGCAGGCATGTGTTATTTAAAATCACTCATCAGCAGGTACATGTTATTGTTGTCATATTTACCAAACTAATTTAGAAACTGTTTATCCCGCTGCTATCAAGGTCTGCCAATTAATTCTTCTCTCTGCTAGAGGAAAAAATAAAACAAACAACAAACCGCTAAGCTTCACTGAAATTTGCAGCCATTATGAGACTAGAAATGTGGTGGGCTGTTGTTGGGAGCACATATGTACTGTGACATTAGCTCCCCACAAGGCTGATTATGGCATTGTTTATGCTCATTACCCATCTCCCTTCCCCCACTTATACATAGGCATAAATCAATTTTTGTCAAGATTTCTTATAGTCAATCATACTAGTAGCCTTGAAAATATACTAGAATTCTGATTTCTATGGGTATAAGATAAATAGAGTATGAAATATTTTTTTTGTAAATGTACAGACAGATGTGCAGGTGTGTGCTGGCTAAGTGTGTGATAGTCCTGATAAGATCTGGTGTTGTGTATATATTTGCTGCTTTAACATAGAAACAATAAGGAGAACAGAGGAAACTAAATTACACTCCCGGGAAACAAAGCAACTCTGGAAATGTGAGTGAGGGAAATGAAATTTGATAGGTTCTCCTATTTTTAATGATTTTCAAAGACTATAGAAAAGGTTGGTATAAGCATTTTCTTCTTGTCTACCCATCAGTGGCCATGCATACAAAGATATAATGCAGCACAGGTCTGTCAGGAAATAAAGAAAGGAAAAAAAGAGGCTCAAATCCATATTTCTACAACCCTTCCCCAAATAGAAATTGCAGGTGTGTCATTCTAATTCATCACAGGTGAATTACATATTGCTGAACAGATTTTTCTTTTAAATAGAAAAGCATGAGTTTCAGTGAGAGGGAGAATGGCCTGACTTGTATTGAATGCCGACAACGTGTCATTTTCTGCATTAGGATTTTGGATTTTGCACGTGTGATGTCCTTTATCTGGGAATTATGAACTTGATAAAGAGCATGAGTGATACCACAAGCTATGTACCAGCAATAGCAATCTAGATGTGACATTAGCCATGGAAACCTTTATGACTTCAGCATTTAACATCTCGGGCACGTCCTCTGGGGCTAATTAGCAACTCAGGTCATTCTGACTCCAAGTGCCAGCTCACAGCTCATCGAGATGATCCTGGATCCTGTTCGTGTTCTCCTACTGCACATTGCATCATTAAATCTTCACCAGAACAGCTACTGTCCACCTCTGAAACTCTGACATTTATTTACGACCCATAAAGTATTCATGCTTTTCTGAAAGCTAACCATTCCTAGACCTGTTTCAATCTTGCGCTTATATAGTTTTGAGCACTTCAGTAGAATTGCCATCTCTCTTGTTATGTGATACTTGATAAGCGATTGAGGGCTTAATCCCTTGGTGCTTCAAGTCTGGCTAGAAGATTAGAGTTTATTTTAAGACAGAGAACAGTGGCATGTCCTTAGAGGGATGGAAATGGCCGACTCTTGTGGATGCTGGATGTGGGATGTGGAGACTCTATGCATATTATTGAAATAAGAATAATTGTATTGCCTGCAAAATGAAGCTTCCCCCCCCTCCCCTCTAAAATACGGAACAATACAGTCTTTCAGTTTGGTTTCAGGAATATGCGGGAAATCATAATTTTATTTACTCCAATGATAGATGGGGAAAGACATTTGGAGGACTGTGGGGATAAAGTAACATTGCCCTTTGATGTCTCAATGCCAGGTGGACCTTTATGTCAGTTCATGGAAAAGGAGGGAAAGAATAACAAGAATCAAATGTGGGGATGCCATTAAGTGTACTCATGGCACTAGTAGGTAGTACTGGTGAATCACTGAAGAGGCAGCAACAATGCCCAACGATGTTCATGAATTCAAAGTCAACAAGGATGGGAAATAAGAAACATAACCTTCTGGCGACTTTTAACTGGGTGGTTAGGATAGAGATGTTCCATTTAATCCAATTTCATCCCAGGTTTATAATTTTTGCTTAGACTTTGGAGGATAAAATGCAACAAAAAGAAGTGAAAAATAAATCTTCCTGAATGATGGGATCTTAGTGGAAAAGGGTCTTTTAAGACCTGCCCGTGCAACATGGACTGTTCTTTTCCAGAGACAATGACAAATGACCAGCTTCCACCTGGGTAATTCCAGGGACTGTCACATTTTTGTAGTTATTAGAAGGTCTTCCACGAATGGAGTAACAATTTTTCTTGCTCTGACTTCCAGCTATCAATCTTCATTCTGTCTTCTAGAGCTACACAGAATAATCACAATTCTTCTTTTTGAGGGGAGTGACCCAACAACCTTGGGAAAAGAAGCCAGGGCAAAGAGACAAAGTGATGGGATTGTCAGTTATGAGAATGGATTTGAAAGGAGTTCTGCAGTAAGTTCAGCTTTGAAAGAAAGAACAGGCAAAGATGCCCAGTGGAAGAAGACGAAAAAGGGGAAGACAACTACTAACTTGGGAAAAATGCCATAAAATATATGAACAAATGATACTTCTAGAAAGAAGAAGGAATGAAGCTATTGATGATTCTATCATGGTGTAAAATAGGGGAGAATTCACTTCTAATAAAACTAGAGAGAAATTGTGAAATGCTAGCAATCAATATAATCCACTTGAGCTAAGATCATGTCATAGTCATTACATTGCTATTGAAAACACGTATGTAAATTGTTCTGATTTTAATTTTTGCAGTATAATCAGAGATCCATACTAGTATCCAAAGGTCATTCTATAGGAGTACAGAAATAAGGAAAAATTAGAGCATATTGTTAACATATCCAGGATAAAACGAAATCCAATTAGGAAATACATATTAAGGTGGCCACATAATCACCACCTCCTGATAATCATGCCTTTGTTAAGGTGATTAGATGTCCTGCTTTTTAACAATTTAACAACATCCTGCAGCATTTTAAAATAAAAATAAATATATCACCATGCTATTTTTACATTCTATGAAAATTTTTGTTGCTCCATACACCAAATTTTTAATAAAGACAACCCTTTCCCCCGTCAATGGTGTCCCACTTAACATCTGGTCACTTTAGCTTGTGTGTACTCCCTTTTCCTTGAGTATATATGAGAAATATGACCCCCTCCTAATCATCGCTATCATTAGAAGCCATCAAGTCAGTTCCACATTGTCGCTAGCCTGTGTACAGCAGAAGGCTGCAGTGGATTTTCCTCAGCAAATGCCTTGAGTCCTGTTGACTGTTAGCAAGCCAGGCTGTGGTATATGCGTATCTCAACTTGTTGCGAAGCCTTCCTCCGATTCTGCTGCCAAGTTCTATCGTTCAGCTGCCTCACTACGTATGGTGAAAAAATACAATCCCGACTCACAACTCTCCTGATTTTCAACCTTCAGAGCGTTTGCTTACTCTGTTTGAATGACTGCCTCTTGATCCGTGAACAGGTTCCACATGAGCATAATAACATATTGTGGAATTCCTGTCCTTAAGATTACCCATAGTGTTAAGTCCACTCAGTCTTTGTACAGTCAGTAAAACAAGACCACACAGCCTTGTTTCCTGAAAGGGAAGAGGACTTGAAGAATGTGCAGGTGAACAGGAAGGCCTGAAGCCTAAAATATCAATTGTAACTGACTGTAAAAAAAACCCCAATCCTCAAAACTTCACCCATAGAAAATGTCATGATACCCTTTTCCTGAGATTTCCAGGAAAACATGACTTTCACATAGACCTTCCTGTGGAATTTGACCATTCTCAGCCAGAATCTAACAGTCAGAGACCCATACCCTGGAAAAATTCAATTAAAAACCTGAACTCTAGGTACATTTCAGGCACATTTTTTTCTTTTCTTCTTCCTCTTTTATGTGAAAACTCCACAAAACTTTTCCCTCCGAACCCCTTCTCCACCCCCATGGCCCAGAACCTGAATCTTTATATACCAGTGAGTCTCTGGGGGTGGGGTCACCCTCACCCAGCTCAGCAAATCACCAGTGCTGGGACTTACCTTCTCCTGGATTTCTGTGGTCAGAAGATCAACAATTGCAACACACAAACATGAGACCACCACAGTATCTAACAACACCAAGATATCAACACAATGAAAACAGTACCCCAAATAATACAGAACCAAAAAGGAAATGAAGATAAGAATAAACTCCACTGACCACACTCCCCCCCAAAGGAAGCAAAATAACAAACACAAATAATAAATGAATGCAACTAACTTACTTTTAGAATATTAGCATTGAATGTCAATGGATCAATTGCAGAGTAAAGACTGGGTTAGGAAACAAGATTCATAACATACTACTTTCAAGAGCCATACCACAAAATTACAGACAAAAAAATTGAGTCAAAACAATGCGAAAAATTTACCAAGCTAATGGTAACCCCTCAAAAATGAAATCAGGAATGTCAATATCTAAAAAAAATAGACCTCAAAGTAAAAGACATAATGAGACACAAGAATGGAAATAACATAATGATCAAAGATCATTGGACCAAAAATACATAGCCATAAAAATATATGTGTGCCTAATTAGAGACCCCAGACATATATGAAACAAATTCTCAGAAGAGAAAAGTCACCAGAACAATAATGATAGGAGACTTCAATACACCAGTTTCAAGAAAAGATGGATTAATAAGAAAAGAACTCAGTAAAGAAACTGAAGACCTAAACAACACAAACAGCTCAACTTCCTATATATTACAGAATTCTTCAATCATCAGCAAAAAAACAATAAAAATCATCTTCTTTTCCAATGCACATGACACATAATTTAAAATAGATCATATACTCGGCCATAAAGCATGTCTTAAAATTTTCAGATACAAAGAGATAATTCAAATAATTTCCACAGATCACAATACCATAAAGCCGGAAATAACAATGAAAAGAATAAAAATATAAACACATATGCATGGAGTCTCAAAACACAGTACTCAAAAAAGAAGACTGGGTAATAGCGCAAGTAAGAGTTGAAATCAGGAGGTTCCTAGAAAAAACCAAGAATGATAACACAACCTACCAAAACCTATGAGATATAGCCAAGCCAGTTATCAGATGTCAGTTTATAGAAATTAATGCACACATGAAAAAAGAGGAGAGGATCATTTTCATCACCTTAGCACAACACCTCCAACAAATAAGCAGAGAGAATTATTTTTAGGCACCTTAACACAACACCTCCAACAAACATAGCCATCAACAGGATAAACCGTCCAAAAACAGAAGAAAAGAGATCATAAAAGTAAGCAGAAATACATGAGCTGGAAAACAGAAGAAGTATCAACAAAACAAACAGATGGCTCTTTGAAAGGATTAACACAATTGACAAACCACCTTCATTAAGTGAACTTGATAAAGGAAAGAAAGAGCAGACAACAACATGTATAATTGGCAATGAAACAAGTAGTATCACCACAGACCCAAATGAAATAAAAAGAATAATAACACAGTAATGTGAAAAGCTATATTGCAACAAATTCAATCATCTATATGACATGAAAAGTGCCTAGAAATATACCTTCTACCCAAATTTAACACATCTAGACAATAAGAACTTGAGTAAACCCATAGCAAAAGAAGAAATATACCAGGTAATTAAAAAAAAAACTCCCAGTGAAAATGAGCCCAAGACCAGATAGCTTCACAGGAGAATTCTATCAAGTATTCAGAGAAGAGCTAACACAAATTCTAAACTAACTATTTCAGAATACAAAAAAGATATAGTATGCTCCCAAACTTATTCTACAAAGCCATCAAAATCCTGATACCCAAACCAGGGAAAGAACCACAAGATTAAAAAAATGAAGACCAATATCACATGAACATAGATGCAAAACTTCTCAAAATCCTGGACAATAGAATCCTGCAATATATCAGAAAATCGAGGAAAGAACTAGGTGGCAAAGGATATTTACAAAGGTCCAAATACAGGCCTGTACATATGTAAATACATTTTTATAACCATAGAGAAATCTTGAAGATAAACAAGCAGTTACATAGCTGAAAAGCAACGAAGTCCACATGGAAAAAGCACACCAGCCTGTATGACCATGACGTGTCGATGGGATCAGTTTTCAGGTATCAAATACACAGAACAAAAAAATCACATTGAAGTGAATGAGGGGGAGGGCAGAGTGGAGCCCCAAACCCATATGTAGACAAATGAACATCCTCTTATAGAAAGGTCGCAGGAAGAGATGAGACAGTCAGGGTGCAGTATAGCATGGATGAAACATAACTATCCTCTACTTCTTTAATGCTTCTCCACCCACCACTCTCACTATCATCACCTCAATTCTACCCTACAAATCTGTCTAGAGCAGAGCAGGTAACCACGTACAGATAAGAACTGGAAACACAGGGGATCCAGGACAGTTAAGGCCCTCAGGACCAATAATGGGAGTAGCCATAGCGGAAGGGTAAGGAGAAGGTGGAGGAGAAAGTACCAGGAACTGCCATACGAATAAACGAATGTGTCTTGGAAGAAGTATAGGCAGAAGATTTCTTGAAATCCAAGATGGCGAAACTTGTCATGCATTTTAGACATGTTACCAGGACAGACCAGTCCCTGGAGAACACATGCATGGTAAAGCTTGGTGGTTCAAATCCAGCGGTGGCTCTCCAGGATCAAGTCTGGGTAGCTCCCGCGACCACCAGAGGGCAGTGATGCCCCCTCCCCCAAAAGTTGAAACGTAGCAAAAAAAAAGAAAAAAGAACCCTTTCAATGAGATGGATTGATACAGTAGATACCATGAGCTCAAATTATGATGATGGCACTGGGCCAAGCAGAATTTTGTTCTGTTGTTCCTTGGGTCCCTATGAATCAAAACCAACTTGCTGGTGCTTCTCAATAACAATATGCAAATAGAAAAAAATACTGCCCTATCCCACGATGTACCCACAATCACTCCTATGTTTTAATCCATTGCTGCAGTAGCCATTGTGTCAATCCATTTTCAGGATGGTCTTCCTATTTTGGGGTGACCCTTTTTAAAAAATATATATCATTTTATTTAGGGCTCATACAACTCTCATCACAATTCATCCATTCATCAATTGTGTCAAGCACATTTGTACATTTGTTGCCATCATCGTTCTCAAAACATTTTCTTTCAACTTTAACCCTTGGTAGCAGCTACTCATTTTTCTCCTCTCTCTTCCTTACCTCCCTCTCTTACAATCCCTTGATAATTTATGAATTATTATTATTTTTCATGTCTTACACTGTCTCCCTTCACTCACTTCTCTATTGTCCTTCCTTCAAGGAGGAGGTTATACGTAGATCCTTGTGATCAGATCTCCCTTTCTCTCCCACCTTCCTCTTCCCTTTCTGGTACTGTCATTTTCATTAATGGTCCTGAGGGATTTAACTGTCCTGAATTCCCTGTGTTTACAGCTCTTATCTGTACCAGTGTATATGCTCTGGTCTAACCAGATTTGGAAGGCTGAATTGGGATCATGATAGTGGTGGTTGTGAGAAAACATTAAAGAACTAAAGAAAAGTATGTTTCATTGATGCTATACTGCACCCTGACCGGCTGTGTCCTCTCTGGGGAGACCCTTCTGTAAGAGGATGTCCAGTTGCCTACAGATGGGCAATGGGTTTCCACTCCACACTCCCTCTCATTCAAAACTATATGTTTTTTTTGTTCTTTGATGTGTGATACCTGATCCTATCAACACCTCATGATCACACAGGCTGGTGTCTTTCTTTCATGTGGGCTTTGTTGCTTCAGAGCTAGACGACTGCTTGTTTATCTTCAAATTTTTAAGACCCCAGATGCTCTCTCATTTGATAGCTAGGTACCATCAGCTTTCTTCACCACATTTGCTTATGCACCTGTTTTGTCTTCAGTGATAGTGTCATGAAACTCCAGTTTATTAGAACAAAGTGTTCCTGTGATGGAATACTTGAGTAGAAGCCCAATGTCCATCTGCTATCTTAATACTGGTGAGACAAGAAGAAAGTAAAAGGAAATAAAGGAAAGAACTAGGAGGCAAAGGGCATTTCTAGAGGTCTAAATACAGGTATGTATATATGTAAATATATTGATTTATGACAACAGAGAAATGGATCTATGTGCATATATTTATGGGTTTAGCTTTAAGACAGTATTGAGATTGACCTTTTTTTCACCAAGTCTGATTCCTTCTTCAGGTCTTCATTCCTCCTGATAAAATGTCCAAAGTACGGGAGATCAAGCTTCATCATCTTCACTTGTAAGCAGCCCTCTGGCTGTGCCTCTTCCAAGATAGATTTGTTTGTTCTAGCAGAAAATGTCAGATTCATCATTTTTCACCAACACCAGGTGTCTTGCAAAGAGATTCTGCTTACTTTGTTGGCTTTGAATTAGCAAGCCGTCATTTTGTAGATTGTATATTGAGGGACCCAAGCACATGACAGTGGTCCTCAGACAAAAGACAGAAATATACTGGGACCCTCAGTCTACACTCCCTGATGGTGTCTCTAATTGAAGTCTTCTCTTGTTGAAGCTCTTATTAGAACCTGAATGCCTCATACAAGTACATGAATCAGGAAGTAGATCCTTCCTCATTGGTCACCTTTTAAACTTTGCAATAAAGAATTTGGAAAATGTGTGCCCCTTCTAGCTGCTAAGTTTGTTGCAAAATTACACAGCACTGTATAACATTACTCTTAAGGTAAAGAAGCTGTAAGTATAGTAGATAATTATCGACAATTCTACTACACGTTTCTCAAAGAGATATACGTCCCTTACTCTGGGCCACTTGGACTAGATTTTGAGTTATCTAATCCAGACTTTTACAAGATTTTTTATATGGTTCTTTACTGTTCAGGCCAAGGGGATGATTAATCAGTGTATAGCTTTGAACCTATCCAGCACATAGAATTTATAGAGACCATCACCGTTTAATGTTCTTTCTCAGAGGGGTAAATTGCCATGGATAATCTTGAGTAACTAACCAGCAGTGTATAAAGTTAATTCTTACAATGGCGTCAAAAGCCTCATCACAAGACAGGTCTTATCACTAAAATAAAAGAAAAACTGAACAAAAAAATCAGAAGTTGCAAAATATCTTATGCCAAAAGCAAATTTTATAATAATTTTCCTGTATCTGAACTTTTTTTTTACTGAACCTGGTCGCCTTATATTGTTAGCTCATGATTTCCCCCTTCTCGGAGTGGAAGTAATATGTTTACTACTACCTCTGTTAATGATGCCATGCATTTCTCCTTCTAGTGAGGCACTACCATTTTCACAAAGGAAATCCGGATTCAGGATCTCTCGGTTTATGGACGCTTTCTTATTAAATTCTGCATTCCAGCTGATTGTGGAATTTCTTGCTCTATTTACCAAGCCTCAATGGACTGAAAAAGAAGGTGGTAAAAATAAAACCCTTTCTTCTTCTATGGAATTAGAAGTTATTTCTCACCAAGTGTTATTTCTCACCAAGTGTTCTTATAGCCTTTAGGGTAGGGAAGAGCAAGTTTAAAAGCAATGAAGCCTGAGTTGTTTCTTGTGTTCAGAACCAGGTAAATCACACACGCACGCACTCATGCACGCACACAAAACCCTGGAAAATAAAAAAAACAAGAATACTTTTAAAAATTAAATGCAATCATTTGAAGTCCAATCAATATTTAACTTTAATCTTATCTCTTAGTACCCATTGAAATCATTATTGATGAAATTATCCCCAAATCTGCGTGAAAACTATTAAGTACGTTTAGATATCACAGTTGAGTGGCATAATAATTTGCAATTGTCATTTCAGTAGAGGCCATTTAATATCCATCTAGAACGTTATTTTCCCATGTACATCCTATGGGAAAAGTAAGACCAGCCTCGCTGCAGCAATATCCCAGAAAACAACAAGCTATATGAAATGAGGTTTGTTTTATAAGGTGTGTCTCCATCTCTCCTTTGTGTACATGCTCTAGACATTGGCCCCTATTTTCTTCTTCCTCCTCTACACCACCTCTTATTCTTCCAAGTGTCCCCCTTATGGCTTTAGGGCAGATTTTGGAGACTGGAATCCTTATCATGAACTCTAGTGCTATGCTGAGTCTCTAGTCCTAACTCTTAGTTCTGTCTAATGACTTCTGTCCTGAGTCACAGCCAGCCTGATGTTTTCTCTAGTCAAAGCTCTCTCTATACTGGCCATTCAGGAAGTCAACAACCTTACAAAGTGTGAGAATATTCAAATAACCTAAATATTTGGAGAATAAGTAGAAAAGAAAATTTTATTTTGCACCAGTGTCCAGAACACATATAATCTCCAATACATTAATTTTCACCAGAGAAATTAGAATATAGCAGATTTGTCAGTAGACAAGCCAAGGACTTTGGGGTCATCACAACTGAGTTTTAATAAGGTCTTGGTCAAATCACATCTTATTTTTTTCCTCAATGAATCTCTGTTTTGCCATGAGGAAAATGACTACTTCCACCACCACCACCAATTTTTCTGGAATGGTGAAAAACTAAAATAATTTAAATGATACAAAGTTGCTTTGGAGAGTCCTGCATTCTGTATGGAAAAGACTACACTATTCTATGTAAGATAAATTAGTATTATTAAGAGATAAGTAAAATATGGCACATGCAAGTCATTTTTACAGATACTTTATATCTATAAATGTATATCTTCTGTTTCTTTAGGAGTTTTATGTTTACATATCAGAAAATTCACCCATTTTAAGTGGAAAATTAAGTGAATATTAGTACATTTACAGAGTGAGAAAATATCATACTAATGTAATTTTAGGATATTGTCATCAGCCCCCTAAATAATCCTACTCCCTAGTGCAATCTTCACAGCCCACCACTCTCGGCTCCAATCAACCCTTGATCTACTTTGTGCCCATAGATTGGAATCTCCTAGAATTTTCATATAAGTATGTGGCATTTTGTGATGACTGGCTTCTTTCACCTAAACCCCAAACCAAACCTATCATCATTGTGCTGACTCTGACTCACAGAAGCCTACGGGACAGAGTGAACAATCCCGTAGGTTGTGAAAGGCTGCAATTTTTACGAAAACAGACTGTGATATGCCACCATCAACAGCTGGTTGATTCAAACCACGGAGCCCTAGTTAACAACTGAGCTCTTAACCACTGCATCTCCAGGGCTCCTTTGCTTTCAGTTAGCATCTTTTGAGGTTTGTCCATATTGTAGCATCAATATTTAATTCCTTTTGATTGCAGAATAGTATTGCATTGCACAGATAGACCATATTTTGTTCTTCCACATTTTTGTACTGAATATTTTAATGGCATTGACATTAGTATAATAGGATGTCCACTAAGCATCTTCCTACAGTTTTTACTTCAAATGAGCCACTTCCATTCAACAAACATTTGTTAAATATTTACAATTTATCACACAGTGCTACCCATACAATTTTCAGACGTTCATAGATTATAGGGCATAGTGTAAACAGAATTTCTGAACATCACTTTCTTGCACAAATAATACATGCTTAAGGATTTACATTGTCACTATCTTTAAATGTAAACTTGGAATATATTCTTAAATTGCTATGACCCAGACTCTTTGAACAAGACTATTCTGAAGCTTCAGTGAGTGTACCACTAGAACCAGTGCATCACTGTTTTGCTAATATTTGCAAATCAATGAACCAAAATAGAGAAATGTATCACCATCTTTGTAAAATAATTTCAACTAAACAAAAGAAAGAATAAAGGCATCACCATTGTTAATATGCTAAACATTATCAAAAATAGATATGAAGTGTCTGAGTAATTTCCTAAGTAGGCAAATCAAGTAAAAGCAAACGATCCTAGACCAAAACCTTCACTTTACTCAGATAGAATGTGCAAATCTTTTTTAATACTTTTAGGTAAGTAGGCAATTTAAAAAAATACAATATAATAAAACCCTAAGGCTACAAATTTATAAATACTGTCACATTGTCTTCAGTGAGACAAGAAAGTTAAGCTAATAAAATAAAGATCATTAATCTCTAATGAAGCATAAAGTTATTTACATACATGTAATAAATTAATGAAAGAAAAACAAATAAACCAGAATAGTATCAGAAAACTAGACAAAAGAAAAGAAAAAGACTGAAAAATGAAATACATTGCTATTACCACAAAAGAAGTCCAACAGATTTCTGGGAATCTACTAAGGTTTAAAAAAGCAGGATGAAATTTTCCTTTCCATCGTTCTGCATTCCCAAGTCATATTGAAACCATCTCTAAACAAAATAATACAGCTTTCTTAGTCTCTCTATTCCTTTATCTCGACCAGGACTGTGGCAGTTACATAAGCTCCTGTCAACTTGAGTGAAGGGGTGGAGGCTAGCCTGTCAATCAGGGCACAGGCAAGGAAGCCTCTGTGTGGGCATGGTCTTCTCGTGAGGTTTCAGGAAACTCCTGTCTTCCTCCCTGGAAGTGGGACAGTCTCTCTGCTACACATTCCTATTGACAACCCACATGATTCTACACTGATGGAGCCAGAACCCTGGAGCTGAAGAAGTCACATGAATACCCTAGCCAACATGGGAATGTTCCCACCCGCACTTAATCCACAAGACCTTCCTTCCACTGGTCTGTGATCTTCCTGCATTCAGCATGATTGCATGTGTTGCATGAGTCTGAAGAGGAATTTATAGAATGGTATTGGTTATATTGGCTATTGGATTTATGGATTCTATCTGGACTGGGTTGGGACGTTTTCTTAACATACAATTGCTTTTTATATAAACCTCTTTCTTAAACACATATGAGTGTCTTTGAATTTGTTTCTCTAGTCAACTCGGATTAACACAGGAACCCTATTTATGCTCATTTGGACTTCAGCAAGAACTTCATCACCAATGCTTTTCTTCCATTCCTGATTTCCATTGTTGTACTATAGATGACAGTAACAAAGGAATCTTTTACTCCAGCACTTTTATTCGCAGGTAATTTACATATCTATTTAAATACTTCAATCATATCATGGAGAATTGTACAATCACCCCCATATCAATTTTAGAACACCCCCATTCCACTATGGTCCAATCGTTTTTGAGATGATTCATGTAGTCACAATGTGCTCTTGACACTGCCCCTCCCAACCCCTGTCCTCATTAGTTATTCTCTAAATCCCTTTCCCTCCCTGTCTCCCCTTTTCTGTATTCCCTATATCCTCTTGTATCTGTTATTACCACTATGCTTCCAGTCCTCTGGGCTTTACATCTGGGTGACCCAACAGAAAATAAAATTACACTGGGGTGGTGAGTACAAAAACATACCTTTATACAGACAAAATTATTAGTAATGCGTGAGAAGGAAAAGACGCCAACAATAATAAAAAAAATTTGTTCCATGACAAATTTCTTTCACTCAGAACAAATTAAGGTCTCATCTACTGGGGACTCAATTGGCCAAATGTCGAATACAATGCCACATAATCAAGATTACAATTGTCTCTGCTTGATACTAAGGCTGACCAGGCCTCTTGTCTGTGGCTAGAGCAGATCTGCGAGTGGCTTGATCTGACCAACCCTCCACAGTTGAGTGTTCATAATCTTTGCACTGATGCTTTTCTCCTCACCATATTTGAGACCTGTAATGGTCATCTTTGGATAACACAAGCTGGTATGCTTCTTCTGTGTGGACCTAGCTGACTCCTTTGTTAGACGGCTATTTGTTTGAATACAAGATGGCTGTTAAGATCCCAGACGCAATTCCGATTGAAAGCTGGGCACCATCTGCCCAGCTTCTTCTTCACCAACCTTTGCTGTAGCACACTTCAGTGATCGTTTCATGAAGATGAATAAGTAGCATGATGTAAGAACTAATTGTCCTTAAGTTGGAGCTAAGATTTAGTGTGAGCCTCAAACCCATTACAGGATCTATGCTTTCTTCTTTTTGTTGTTGTTTTTCTTCTTCTTTTTCTTCATTTACTGTAACTTGAAAGCCAATACATAAGTTATATTCTTTCATAATTCAATCATGTCAAACGTAATTGTGCAATTTCCTCTACTATGATACATATTTTCCCAAACAGACTTTTCCTTCCTAGACTTCTTGGCATCATTTCCCTTTTATTTCTCCCATCACTCTATGTTCCCCATCCACCCCCTCTCCCCCCGACCCCAGTCATAGCTTCTTTCCCTGGATTTCATTTACTGAAAAACAAGGCAACAAATAACAGTTTCGAGAGGATGAGCCCCCATGGTGTCACACCTCTGGGATCCACTCTCATATAAACAAGCACAAGCAGAATATAACAGAATGACCATCCCAGGACTGCCTGAATAATACGTGTCTTAATGTAGCATGCAGGGTGTTGATGTACCAAGACCTTATTTATTCACCTACCCACAAGTACACCATTCTTAGTACAGCTATCTGCTTCTTCCTCGACATAGTATGATTTCTGGCTTAAGTCTTCAGGTCATAAGTTCACCCAGTTGAGTTACCAATTGGGATCTCACTCATACAGCCTCTGGAGCATGATGTGCACCTCAAAGATTCAAGACTCTGTGTCCCAGTGTTCTGTGGCATGTAGCCTCCATTCCAGGGATAACCCCCAGACCCGCTAGGTCAATTCTGCCCTGTTGCTGCATGTCACTAAAGTCCCTTCCAACCTAGCTATCCCAAGGATAGCCTCAGAACCTCCATTCCCCACCTGGCAGCTAGCCCTTCCTTTCCTCCCCACAACAGACATGTACTTATATTCACCCTGTCTTGACAAGTCCATCTCAGGTCATACAAATTCTCTGCTTGAAATGTTTCTGTGATCTTGTATTATAATGCATTTCAACTTAACACACATTTAATTTTTTACCAAGACTTTCCACTCTCTGGTAAAAGGGCCAACCTCTCTGACCTCCTCTTCTGCTTCTCTTCTGCTTCTGCTTGCTCACCACACACTAGCTACTCCAGTCTTCCTTCAGTACATCAACACTTCCTACACTGGGCTTTGTTGTTGTTGTTTCAGTTTTTCCATGCTGCCTTTCAGCCTGGAGGGCCATCTTCCCCTTTTTTACCTCATTATCCTACCAAAGTCACCTCAAATCTTACCTGCTCAGAAAGGTCTTCATAAACATTTCTGTCTACAATGACACCTCGGCACTCCTAAAGTTAGTCCAGTGTTATCTTTCTTTTAGCTGGTTACCCTAGGTTGCAATCATTTGTAGTCAGTTGACTGTCACACACAATATTCTATGAGATGATGCTTTATACTCAAATGACCACACCCATGTCTGTGGGGTCAATTTCAACTTACAGTGACCTTGGAAGGGTAGAATACGGAGTTGCCCTAGACCATATCCAGGATTATAATCTTTTTAAAAAAAAATCATTTTATTAGGGGCTCATACAACTCTGATCACAATCCATACACACATCCATTGTGTCAAGCACATGGGCACATTTGTGGCCATCATCAGTCTCAAAACATTTGTTTTCTACTTGAGCACTTGGTAATGGCTGATTTTTTTTCTCTCCCTCCCCACTCCCCTTCCCTCATGAACCCTTGATAATTTATACATTTTCATTATTTTGTCACATCTTACACTTTCTGACATCTCCCTCACTCACTCTTCTATTCCCCATTCCCCTGAGAAGTGGTTATACATAGATCCTTATAATTGGTCCCACTTTTATACTCCACCTTCCCTCCACCCTCCACTCTCATCACTGGTCCTGAACAGATTGTCTGTCCTGGATTCCCTATGCTTCCAGCTCCTATCAGTACCAGTGTACATCCTCTAGTCTAGCCGGATTTGTAAGGTAGACATGTAATCTTTATAGAAGTATCTTACAATGTCTTCCTCCTATCAAGTGGCTAATGAGTTTCAATCATCAAATTTTCAGTGGGTACTTAACCACTGATGCAATATGGCTCCATCCTATATACCTTATATGGGAATGAGAAACATGCATATTATTAATAGGCTTCCCATTTATACATCCATGGAGTTAGTCTAAACAATACTGCTTAGACATGTCTGTGCAATCAGTGCATAACTTTAGACATGCTCTCAGAGATATACTTGCTTTGTCTTATTAGAGTGGCTTCAGAATTCTGAAAAGTTTAATCAAAGCAGTGCCTTCTGAGGGGATTTGCTGGGTCAGTTAAATTCAAGGCAACAATGACATCTCAGAAGATTATGACAACTGTCTTTTGGGATCCAAAGGGGTAATCTTTTTTTCTCCTCCCTCCCCAAGCCTCCCACTCTTGTCAACTCTTGGTAAATTATTATTATTTTATATACTATTATTTTCATATCTTTTACCATATGCTGTCTCCCTTCACTCATGTTTCTGTTATTTGTTCCCCTGGGGGGATGTTATATACTGATCATCTTCCTCCTCTCCTCTCCACCTTCCCCCTACCCTCATGGTATTGCTACTCCCATTACTGTTCCTAAGGGCTGTATCTGTCCTGGATTTTATGTGTCTAGAACTCTTATCTGTACCAGTGTACATGCTCTGGTCTAGCAGAGTTTATAAGGTAGAAGTAGGGTAATGATAGAGGGGAGTATTAAAGAACTAGAAGAATGTCGTGTGCTTTCGTCAGTGCTATAATTCGCATTGACTGTCTCTTCCCTTTCTTGTGACCCCTCTGTGAAGGGAGGCCCAATTGCCTAGAGCTGGGCTTTGGGCCTCCACTCCTCCTCACCTTGTTTTCATCTATGTGATTGTTTGGAGGGTTCTGATGAAAGACCCAGATACCTGATTGACAGAGGGTCATCTTGACAGATGGCTGATTATGGAAGCTCATTATAAAGAAATTTTAAGAAAATTAAAAACTGCATTGATGAGCAAAAGCTCAATAAATTTGTGTGGAAATTTTTTTGTTCCTGTTATCTCAATGAACCTGCTCAATCTTTGAGGATAACAAAGACTGCTCTACAAAAATTTTCTTGTAGAACAAGGTGGGAAAAATAGAATCCCACCTATCCTTCAGTCCTGCCTTGGCCACATCAGACTGCTTTTTGTTTTCAAAACTCAAAAGCACTTTTAAAAAGAGCAGGTTTGAATCCTTTAGGCATACCAAGACCCAAACTGCTGTTTTGGTGCAGTATAAGTTGAAGATTGCAGAATTATTTGGGGATTGGTTAGAAACTTGGAAATACTGATTTCAGATGTGTATGAAGTACATACAAGTTATGTTGAAAGAAATAGCTTTTAAAATAAGATTTTTATAAAAAAAGAAATGTTTCTGTGTTTTGTAACAAAACTTTTACACTTAACCTTTTTTACCATTGGGTTCCTAGGCTCTAGGGAAAAGTCCAGCATATAAAGAAATGCCTGATAATTATTTATTAAATGAATACATGTGAATGATTATGTTATCTTTGTTTATCACCCAAATTCTTTCAATATTATAACATCTGTATAAGATCTTATATTTTTCTCAGTTATTTTTATTTAGCCTGTACAAAATCAACCTCTTTGGAGAAATCTGTGTCTTAATGGATGATCAAATAATTCGCATTTGTTTCCTAAGGCTTTTATTTCTCCTTATTCTGTACTTAAAAACAAATACACGTGATTGAATATGTATTAGTCTTGAGAATTCATGCCAACAGACACTAAATGATAAGATATCTGATTGAAAGGGGGTAATCTTGCTAGATGGGTGATTATGGAGGTTTATTGTAAAGAAGCTTTAAGTCTTAGTGTTAGCCGAAGAAAGTATGTCATCTTGCCCAGCATGTTCCTTAGCTCAAGCAAGAATCATCTGCATTTCTGGTCAAAACATCAAGCATCTGCTTGGGCACCTGCTAGTTTAAAGAGTTCATTAACTCAAAGGGCAACCCAGGTCTTCTACCTAGGACACTATTTCATACACTCTGTCATGATCACCTTCGTTGAAATTTTTTCTGCCTTCTAGAACACCACAGTTGAAATCCTCTTTGATATCCTAGCATCGTGGTTACTTGCAAGCAGCTTTGAAAAAACGAATGACAGCATCTAGACCATATTTGCATGGATTTTAAAAGAAATCATAAGTTTAAAAGAAATCATATGTGTAAGATAGGAAGAGTTAACAATCCCATGAATACTTTGCTTCTAGTCTATTCTGATTCATAGGAACCCCAGGGGACATGGTAGATCTGCCCCAAACGGTCTTAAAGGATGCAATCTTTGAAACAAGGTTCTCACATCTTTGTGTTGAAAAACAGCTGTTGGGTGGGAGTCGGGGCCTTGAACTGGTCACTCAGGTTTATTCCCCATGCGAAAATTTGCATTTACACCCTAAAATTAATGAATTCAAATCTGTGTTTTAACAAAATGCACATAAGGGAATTACTGAAGATGTGGGTTCTGATTCAATGTACCTGTCATCTCAAATTCAAACTCACTGCCAAGGAGTTAGTTGATGCCGCAGCAAAACCGCCCTGTGGGACAGGATGGCATTGCCCAGGTCATTTCCCAAGAGTCTAGGGCCAGGACTAACTTTGTATGGGAGAAGAAAGCCCCACCTTTCTCTCATAGAGCAGCTGCTCCTCTCCTGGCTCAAACTGCTGAACTTTCAGGGAACTCCTAACCCCCGGGGCTCTTACTGGTGGAGATGTAAATCCTAATGACAGGATTAGAAAGTGTGGGGAACAGAAAGATTTCTCCCAGGCTATTTCCCCCAAATATATAAACAGCCAAACTTGAGCTGTTTGTGACACCTAGCATCTGACTATGCACTCGGTGGTCCACTAAAGTAGGCCAGGAGCTATTCTTCCTTAGGGTTATTAGCTATCCATAACAATCAGAGGACAGCCTGCCCCACCCTACAGTAGGTCCACTCCCTTCTGATAGGCTTACCAATACAGTACTTCCTTGTAGCAGACAAAGAGGCCAACCCCACCTAAGGATGATCAGCATTAGGATGCCATATTGAGTCTAGGGTCCGCCTTTCTTGTCACATGTACACCCCTAACTCATCCCCCTTCCTGTGATGGTACAAGCCTTTCCTGTGACGTATGTCACTACCTGTAATTAGAGGCCTTCCATGACATCAAAGGGTAATATAAAGCTTGGGCACAGTAAGGACTCCCCAAGCTCTCTCTTATCCCCCTCAGCACCTGACATGCTCTCTTCCTGCTCCCCCATGTAATCCCTTCCCCTGCTCGCGCCCCCTCCTCATGTGCACACCAAGCAGGGCAGAGGTGAGCAAGCTATCATAAAATGTGTCTGACTCATTCCTTTCTTTCTGTGCTCTCTATAACTTTAGTATAATAAATACAAATCAGCGCTGTACAACTACACCTATCAAAGCCGTGATGTATGTATTGGAGGCTGGTCAAGAAAGAGAAAGCCCTAGTTTGAATTGACCTCCAGGTCGCCAGCCGAGCACTATAATCATTGCACCATCAAGCTGGTGAAAATACTGGTCCAAGCAAACAGGGTAGTGTTGAACACAAGTCTCCAGTGAAAATCTTTCTGGCTCCTTCTCTGCCTTGGAACCATGAAGCTTAGTTATCCCATGGACGAAATGTGTTTATGTTGTGGTAATACCTAGCACAGACAAAAACATGTTGGATAATTGAGGAAAGTTATTTTTCCAAAAGAGCTAGTTTTTCAGAACTAAAGAAGCAAAAAAAAAAAAACCTGAGAAAAGGTAGTAACAAAAGATGACTGATTTCAGAAAGATGGCTTCTGTAAGCCGTAAGAGTTGTAATCAATTCGTTTAATTTGTTTCCATTTCTTTGCTTTCCTCATCTACTTTTTATATAAGTGATTTACCAAACTATTATATAATAGCTAAATATTGTCACTTTCTAAAGCTTCATTTATAAAAATGGAAAACCCACAAAAATAAACTCAATTAGTAAATGTGTAATTATTGCCACAAATAATTTTCTCAAATAAGAGTTTCCATACTAAAAGAAGCACTCTTTGATAGATAATAGCATTATACATCTACACATGTGATATAATTTTTTTCTTTACACAGATAGGCTAAATATATTTTAGAAGTGAAGCAAGGTGTTTTTGCTTGAGCGTAGGTATACTATGTTCCTAAACATTTTAATGACCTGTAATTGCCAGTAGGAGAGCACAAGTACTGCAGTGGTTTAGACATTTGGTTGCTAACATCTAGGCCAATAATTCAACACTACCAGCTACTCCTCAGGAGAAAGAAGAAGCTTTCTATGCCTGGCCTGTATGGTGCTATGACGCAGAATTGCATCGATGGCAGTGTCTGAGGTTTGAGTAATTGACAGTAAACTGAAACCATGAAAGGATTCTTGCATTGCAATTTTGTAAACTTTCAATATTTTCTCATAACCATATATGCTTTTGTGGTGGTAGAGTTTTCATCTTATCATCTTTGTCAATTTGAGATTGAATCACTTCATGATCCTATTACTTCTCTGCCATTAAAACTTTTATGTTGCTTCTCACTGTGAAATTATAGGAAGACTTCCAAATATTTAAGATGAAGAAGAGATCATATTTATGTTAAAGCAAGCAAATAACAATAAAACAAAATAGAAAAATACTGATTTAAAGTGTCTGGGGGAAAGAGAATATAATAAATAGTGTGTCTTTTAACACATACACTATGATTTATTGTCATCAGTTATTCAGAAAAGCTCAAATTTGGACATATGGACAAGGACTGACCCTAGAGCAAGAAAGAAATTAGACTGAAGAATAATTTACAACAAATATATCACCTTTGGTTTCTTTTTGGATCACAAGGGCACTGTGTCAGGCAGGGTTCTCTTAGAGAAATAAAATCAGGACACTAGTAATTCTTTTTATATATTTATATATAGAGAAAGGTATATAAGATAAGAAAGAAACAGTTAACTATCTATAAAGCAGTACAGATTGCTCGGTACAACTCACCTGCGTGAGACAGCTAGAAAACTGGCAGTCCTTCAAGTCTTGAGGGCCGCTGAGTAGTCCTCTGTAGAGCAATTCAGGCTATCTGGTCACACACAGCAAACAGCAGAGCAGGTCGCCAACAGTCAGCCAAATGACAGAGTCCAACAGTCCCCAGTTCAAGAGATGTATATCCCAGGAGTGTGGCAAAGTAGGGCTTGAAGGATCCTCAACTCACAGCAACACAGTCCACGATTAGGTGTCCCATGGGTAGTGTTGCTTGGAGGTCTAGGCACAGGACGAACAAGGCAACTCTCTGGTCCGAAGATCCAGAAGCAAGAGAGAGGGTGGGACTTGCTGAGCCCTTCCTATCTCTGCCCTTTAATTCATCCCGTGTGTTCATCAGCCGTGCCATCACAACAGACCCACCAATCTTCTGGGGCCATGTTGGCATAACAAACCTACCCATCACAGATACTCATTAATAGAGAAATGGCTTTCTGAAATTAGTCTAAATGGGAAAATTAGTTATGTACATATTTGTTTACTCACTAGGCAACCGCATTCTGAAGCAATAAGTCAAATTAAGTTCTGTGGAGAGTTGAATTTAATAGCCTATAAGACTTCTCAATGGTGATGGTGGTCCACTTATAGAATTTTGGCCTTCCATCAGGGAGGCCTGGCTTCCTTTGCTCAAGCAGGGTCACCACCCATCTGTCATTGAAGTCTTGCATGTTGCCATGATGCTGCTGGACAATGTTCAGTGGACCGTCCACACTAAGACACTCCATGTAGAAAGGCCTGCTTCTGAAAATCAGTCAATGAAAGCCTTAATGATCCCAAGAGTCCAAATCACAATGGAACATGAGGATGCCATAGAAATAGCCAAGGGAGCTTATGTAATTGCAGCCTTCAATACCCCAAAATAACTTATAATTCAGAGACTTTTAACATGAGGCACAGCATCCATTCATTAATTTCTACCCACTGCTACCTAAGGCTCCAATTTTTCCCAGATACTAAATATTGGAACTAAAGCATGCTTCTATGTCCAAGCACATCTTTCACATCTATGAGCACCCTTTAGAGTGGAGATTGGCTTGTTTTTGTTTTTCCTTTCATGGTCCAGATACTAAAATATTCCAGGCTTTGTGGGTGATACAGTCTTCCTATTTTACTATTAACTCAGTTCTGTTTTGTTTTGTAGTACGAATATAGTCATAGAAACATAAAAATGGTGTGACTGCATTACAAAAAAACTGTACTTACAAAAACAGGCAGGAAGTTATATTTACTTGGATGGGCATAGATTTCCATCTCCTCTCCAGAGGCATCAATGATGCAGATTGGGGATTGCATTTCTGGAAATATAAGTGAAACTGAGTCAACTCTAACCAGAGCAGTGTGAGAGTGTGTCACTGTAAGACTGTCCCTGGGAATATGTGGTTTGTCCATCTTTCATTGGCAACTGATCATAAAGTCACTTCATGCCTCAGTCATGGTTTCTTACATATAATGGTTTGTCAAAACATAGCAGCATTAGTTTTGTTTCAAAGGAAAAACACTTGATAGTCATATAGTAATTACTACACATCATATCATAATCTTTAAAATGGGAAAGCATGATATTCCAATATGTTAAAAGTATGTGGTCCTCCTGAATGTAACTGTTCTATAAAGAATCAAATAAAGTAGAGCAATATGTGCACCCATTTTTTAGTAGAACACATAGTTGCTTTGAGTCAGAATCAGTTGCGTGGCAGCAGGCTTTACATGGGGAGGTGAGGGGAGGATAGAGCATGGATTGATTTGTGAGATTTGGGCTGTGAAAACTTAGGTGAGGTAGCTCAGGGATGACTATGCTCTGAACTGTAATCGTTATCCATGTACATAAAACAGACAGATGGCTGGATGGATAAGTCCAGTTAGGTGTTGTCTCCCCCAGTGAGACATATCTAAATTACAGGAGAAAGGTAAGTTTGTGTGAAGTAGTGCCTATAGACAATGATTGGGAAAGCTCAACAAAATGAAATATTAGTTCCTAAGTTTGTCATAGTAGATGCTAAAATGTAAATATCTCACTTTCTGAATTTCAAATGACTTTCTTCAGTAAATTTAAAATATCTTGAAGACTTCAAAGCAAGTTGCTGAAATACAATCATTCATTTACATTTCAGGAGGAGTCTTAAAGATTTGAAGGAATCTAAAATTTTATTTCAAACCTTTGCTTTGAACGCTGATAACAAAAATGAAAACGCATTTCAAACTCTCCAAATTGTGTTCTAAACTGACTGAGAGCTAATTGTATAGGGAAATGTATAGGGAAATGTATAATTAATTGTATAGGGAAATGACTTGAAGGTGTGTCTTTTCTAGGGCCCTTAATGAGGCCAAGAATCTCTGGGTGACACATAGGGTTCATGTGGTTGGTTGTTAACCACAATGACAGAGGTTGGAGTTCACGTCAAGGCACCTCAGGAGATAGACCTGGTGATTTAACCCTGAAAATGTAACCATCGAAAACCCCAAAGAACATGGTTCTCCCCTCATATACCATGTGGATGCCATTAATCAATGTGGTTACAACAGTAAATTTTAACTAACAACCAGGCAAAGAAGAACCAGTGTGTGATAAAGGGACCTGATCTCTAAGTAGGACACACATCTCAGAACACAGGAAGCTTGGATTTGGTACATCTGTATGCTAACCCTCCCCACCCCACTCCACCCCCAGCCTTTGATATGAATGGAAATTGACTCCATACATTTCCTTTGTGAGCACAAGCATTTGGGGAAGACTGGAGGAAAGGAAGAGCTCTGTGTGATAGCCTGCACAATGAAACAACCTGTCACTTTGGCACTACATACAGCAAAACTACCTCATGCCTCTGAATGGTTCCTTTCTAATGTCATTATCTGCTCCAGCCACACAGCATTCGAACTCCCCTTCCATCAAGAGAATCCTGGTCCTTTCACAGTGTAGAGCTCTATATTACATTACACCACCTCTTATCTCCCAGCTTATTTCTGTGTCATTTATATGCATGCAAAAGTGGGTGTGTCCCTTGGAGAGCTGGCAGCCACGCTGCGGTCTGATTCCTCTTGTCCCTGAACATTAGACAGTCTGCTGCCGGTAGAGAGTCACCAGAGAAATCCTGTAGATCGACAGTCTTAGAAATTCCAATTTAATCTCAGACCATTAGCATTTTTTTCCTTCCTACTGTCAGCAGGGAAAGATGACAAGTTAAGGAAAATGTAAAGTTAATGCTGATGGAAGGGCAACTTGGAAATAGAGAATCATACAGTTCAGTTCTCAGTGCTAAAAAGACACATTTTTACCATCAGTTTTTCTCAGCCAAAAGATTATAATAGTTCCATCAAATGTTACTGGGAAGTGAATTTCTCATAGATGAATCTCACTTTCCTATTGTCTTTTATTATGAAATAAGAGGTCCATTATATGAAAACACTTCAGTTTCTCTTTTTGCTGCCAACCTCTTATGTTAGAACTTCATACTAATTGCTTTCCCTTTCCTGCAGTCTGTTCCTTTCCTTGCATGTTATTCAATCGTTTCTCAAGTGTCACTAATAAGTTTTCTATGCAATGAAGTCCAATCTAGTGTCAGTTTTCATCCTCCTGACCTATTTAGGACTTTGGACACTGAAAATACTTGCTTATTCTTAAAACTTGGTCTTCTCTTGGTTTCCATTACACTGTACTCCTTTGTTGTCCAAACTCTGATGACCCAAAACGTCTTTGCTCTTTTAGTTGGCTTTTTCCCTTCCTTCCATAACCAAACTGTAGGGTCCACTTCAACTGGATCCCAGCCTTCTGCCCTTCTTCATCTGCACATATTCCATCTTCACTCTCTTTAACTACCATTTCTCTGGAACTAAACCCACTGTCATCAAGTGAATTCTGACTCACATCAACCCTATAGAACATTTCTAAAGCTTGCCATCTTTCCGGGAGCATATAACCTTATCTTTCTCTCTTGGAGTGACTGGTGGCTTTGAGCCTCTGACCTTGACTACAGAAGTTCAATGCTTACCGGGCCACCAAGCGTCATCTGCAGTGCTGCTCCTTTAAACAACAGAATCTTAATTCAAGCCATCTCAAGATCACATGTTGACTAGTCTTCCAAAGACACCCTCAATTCACCTTAACTTCAATATGTTCTGTTTGCCTACTAATTTTCTCTTCTCTTCCAACTGGGTGCTCTATCTCCACCTAACACCATGCTCTGAAACAGACAACCCAGTCTATATTAGTCGTCTGATGGACCCAACACTGAACTGCCTTTGTTTAATACTTTCTGTGTCACTTAAGTGTCTGAAACATTAATTCAAGATCTTGTGGATTTCAAGGCTTTCTACATATGACATTAACCTATCTTGATATCTACAACTATTAAGTTGGACTTTTGGTGCTGATCAAGAAAATTTCTTTACTTTAGCCACCCCTATATTATTTTATCTCTCCAGAGTTTTTTCTTTCCATCGGTGTGGAATGCATCTCTCAAGGTGATTTTTATTTTTTGTAAGATGCACAGTTGTGTATCAACCAAGTGTTTCTTGGCAATAATCAGTAATTCTATAAAGAAATGTAAAGTTCACTAGTCAAACTTAGCCTGTAGGATTACTGTGTAGGCTACTTATTTGAGTTAGAATCAGGCAGAGTAACATTAAAAGTTCTTTTCAGCTACTCACTCATGCTGTGACCTTTGGAAAACTTTCTTTTCTAAATTCTTGTTTATTCATCTGCAAAATGGGACTAGTGTGCTATCTACTTCACAAATTACTTGTGAAGAATACATGAAACAATGCTTGCGAACCACTTAGCAACGAGCCTGTTCCTTAATATAAGTGACTCAAGAAAAAGAATTGTTACCATAATAAGTAGAGCATATTGATTAGAAAATGACTGAATGTTCACACATATGTACTAAGTGAGATACACAGAACCCCAGATTTGGTATTTGCAACAAAGGCTTAAACAATTCCTCAAGTCAATTCTTTTGCTTGCTATGTTTTGGCTAAATCAAAGAGAACGTTTTCAATAACTAGACTAGAACTCTACCACCTTTTAGAACTCTACCACATTTTGGATCACAAAGAGCTCCTTCTGAGAAGACAGAGAAAGCAGTGTATTTACAACTTTGCATTTTCATTCACCAACCCCAGCTACATTTTCTTTTGCATATTGAGAAGACCAGCAATTTTTTCTTAAATATAGACCAGCAATATGGCTTTTGAAATGATCACTAGGTTCAATTAATTACATAAAGAAGTATAAAAAGAAATCACACAACTGTATGATGAAAATAAAAATAAGTTTATTTCGCACTTCCATTAAAGTATCTTCAGATACTAATATATGCCCATGGCATTTCTAATATATGAAGCCAACACCATGAAATTGCCATATAAAGAGATCTGGTATTTAGACAAAATTATGATGCGAAATAAATTTTCTTGGTATACTCCACATTCCTTTCTGAGTCCTTAAGGCAATGGTTCCCAACCTTTCTAATCCTATAGCCCTATAATACAGTTCTTCGTGTTGTGGTGACCCACATAAAATAAAGTTATTTTTGTTGTTACTTCATAACTGTAATTTTGCTACTGTATGAATCAGGCAACCCCTACTGTATGAGTCATTGACCTCCAAAGGGTCATGACCCACAGGTTGAGAACCGCTGTTTCCTGGTCAACTCTCTTCCTCTGTCTCATTCTTGGGCTCAGTCCACAGGTGAAAAAAATAAAAGCTCACTCAATGAGAATCCCTACTCGAGGTCATCTCCTTCAAAATTTCTCAAGGTTCAAGATTACATATGTGTTGCTCTTCCTATTCTTATACTTCCTATTCTTATACTTCTCATTCCTTGAAATACCTGATCAAAAAGATCATATGGCTACTTTGAGGTAAAATTATTAATATTGGAGTATGGATGACTGAGATGTTCAGAACTCTCAAAACTTTATTCACTATAGACAGATGAGGTAATTAAAACACTCATATCTCTTATTTTTCAGCTCCTAGAATTTTACACATTGATATCTCATGTAAACACTCAGTAGTCAAATGACTCAATATCAAAAGGAGAAAATTCAATATAATTGAACTCTTGAATTGTACAGTTTGTTAATTATATGCCAATAAATTTTTTAAGGAGGAAGCTCATCATTTTTCCTTCATTCTATTTACTTTTTGAAAGATAATCAGATAATAGCACTCATTGCTTTCGAAATCACTCTTGTGATGTATTTAACGACCAGTTGTCCTTCTCAATAAACCATCCATAACCTTTGCCAGCACAATCACCGTGCTGCCATGGGTAAGCATGTGGTGGTTGAATTTCCTCAAACACGTTGAATTGGAAACATCTGATGATCTGCTTCCATGCAGATTACTATCTAGTAAAGCTTATGAGAATGTTCTATCCTGTCCTTGAGCATTGTGACAATGTCATTTGATGGCACCCAACAGAAAACTCTCCCATCTTGACAGCAGTTTCACTTCCCATCCATTTTAACAGTTCTATTTTATGAGCATGTTCATTTGCAGAGTATTCTACCTAGTGCCATTTTTTATGCTTATTAAAAAAACAACAGGATTCAGTGCCTTCCTTCAGTAGTCAACCTTCTACTTTCATTGCTCTGGGGCAGAGATTAGCAGCCATTTTTTGGAAAATGTCCAGATAGTAAATATTTTAGGCTTTGCAGAATCAAGAGGCAAAATCAAGGATATTATGGAGGGACTTATTTAGAAAGTGAGAAAACAAATTTCCACACATATTTTATTCATGAAATTAAAACTTCATTTATGAACAGTAAAATTTGAATTTCATATCATTTTGTGTCAGAAAATACTGCTCTTCCTTTGATTTTTCTCCAACCATTCAAAAATGCAAAGCTATTCTAAGCATGTGACTCATACAAAAAACAATGGAAGGAGCAGGAGATGGCAGAAGTGGCAGTGTTGAATGGGACCCATAGTTCATATTTGACTGACATCTGTTGCAGACAATATTTTAGACACGCTAAATTAATTAGTCGGGGCTTTTATATTATTTCCATAAAAAATTAAACTTATAATAAAATATTTTTGAATATTCCAGATCTGTTAGACTCAGTGGACAATCCTATGAACTAAAAAGAAAATTAAATAAATATCTGTTGTCGTCAAGGCAATTCCGACTCATAATGGATCTACAGGCTGGAGTTGATTTTCAAGACTGACAAGCTCCGTGGAAGCAGGCTGCCCCATTTTTCTCCCACAGAATGGCAATTTTGTATCTACTTTTAAACTTTGAGCCAATTAGCGCACTCAGATCTCTGATTCTTGAGCTGTTAGATCTTAAATTTGGATAGCTCATTAAGAATCACTATACTTCCAGTTGGCAGCAAGGTGCTTAACTTCTTTGCTGCCAGAACGCTTCAGAACATCATATAGTATATGTTGGTCAGGACTCTTTAAGTAGTTGGGAATCTTATTCTCTCTCTCTCTCTCTCTCTCTCTCTCTCTCTCACACACACACACACACACACACACAACCTGTTGTCATGGATACAACTCTGCCTGACAGTAACTCTAACTGTGGAGAGTAGAAATGTGCTCTACAGGCTTTCTAGGATGCCATCTTTGGGAAGCAAATCACCTTGCCTTTCTGACAAGGCATCTCTGCGTGGACTCCAACCACCACCACTTGGGCTAATAGTAGAGTGTTTAACTCTTGATGCCAAGTCACCGAAACCTAATTTAAATTAGAAACAGAAGAGGGGATGTTTCTGGTTAAAGTAACGGGGGTAGCAGTAGAGCTGACTTTAAGGGGGTCTGAAGCACTGTTGCTACGAGTCAGCATCTTTTTGGTGACAGTGAGTATTTGTTTCTGGAAGCACTGAGGGGATCTTTTTTCCTTGCTGTCTCCTGTCTTCCATTTTATGCTACCACACACGGTTCATCTCCACATGCTAGATGTTTTATTAAAAACTCTGAACACCTTGACATCGACACAGTGCTGACTCTGAGGTTCACTTTATTTCCATGTACCCATCCCAAGAGGTTGGCCACAGGCTCACTATAGCCAAACACATGAGGGTTTCACCAGCATGTGCTGCCAGGGCTTCTCCCACAGCCCTGCAAGGTCAGTCCCATTTTTCATGCATGGGCCTCCCCGTCAACTACCAATTCCAATAGCCACTGCCTTCATTTCTTTGTAGGACAACTTGCTGGCACACAGTTAAAATTAGCTTAGAACCGGTGTTCCTGGAGAGTAGCCTTTAAACAGTGAGTGACTGGCAGATTACTCCAAAACTGAGAGGTGTATTACAAAAGGGCCAGGGAAGAAGAGTTAAGATGGGAAATCTGAAATGTCGTCTGCTGGTAAGGGTGGCCTTTGCCTGGTGTATTACAATCTCAATTTTAGAGGGTTTCCACTCCCTGGCCGAGAGTGGCTCATGTGCCTAATCTATTTGTACATACAAGGTGGTTTATGCCTATCACGTGCATTCTTTCTGGAAGTCTGAAATGTTGAGAGGTGCTAGGCAATAAAAAGCCAAGTCCCTTATGCACTTTGCTAGTAGGCAACATTCCCCACAATTCATTAGAAAATTTAAGCGTACCCTATAGCCTTCGTAATGTAGTCGATTACACCTTGGACTGCTAACTGCAAGGTCAGCAATTCAAAACGACCAGCCACTCCATGGAAGAAAGAGGAGGTTTTCTACTTCTGTAAGGCTCAGAAAGCCACAGAGGCAAATTCGACTCTGCCCACGGGGTAGAGGTGAGTTGGAATTGATCCAACGGCAGGGAGTTTGGTTTGGATGGTTCTAGCATTCTACTCTGTCCCTTGTGATTGTGGTGAGACCATATCACCTGGACAACACCCAGCCTGTGACGGACGTGACTGAGAGAGAATTCTGAGATGTTTCTACCAAATTCCTTCTCATCATGTCCACCTATGCCTTTTCTCTTTGCAGACTTTGCTTGATATTCTTTTGCTGTAATAGATAATAGTCCTGAGTATTACGGCATTCTGATCCCTGTGAATCTCGTTTCTCCCAGAATCATTAAACCGAAAGTGTTCTGGAGAACTTGGACACAACACACTTCAAAGGTCTCTGTTTGCACCTTTTCTTGAGTGTCCTTCCTCTCTATACGACTCCTCTTTTTCTGGAGAAGTGACTTTCCCTAATAAATCATGTGTACATCACTTCTCTAAGATAGATTCTGATTTTCTCAAGCCGTAGCTTTACTGTGATCAGGACAATGAGGTGTCATGATTGTCTAAATTTTGATCGTGCATTTACGTCTCACCAAACTGGGGCTGGGGGAGGGACTGATACTGGACAAACAAAAAATAGCTAAAAACATACATATGACCTCTTTCTTCTCGCTATAAATACTTATGTGTTAATCCAACATGATATTTTTGTACCACTGTCTTTTTGCGACAATTTCTTGTCTTCTTTCTGACTGGTAATTTTTCACAAAATGAGCTCTTCTTGTGTAACAAGAACTATAATATGTGCAACTAGAAAAAACAGACAAGCCTTATTAAAATAAAAATGATTTCCTTTAGTAAACTTTACTTATAGGTAAGTGATTTGCTCCCACAAACCAATTTTTAGCACCTACCCAAATCGTTTGTCCTTTGAAAAACGATAAATTATTTTATATTATAAAGTTTCAATAGAAGTTCCAAATTTCATCCACACAGTCCAAAGATATATTGGATTGAATTTGTTGTCATTGTTTCCATTTGCTTATTTTCATTCAGCTCAATCTTTTATGACAAAGTACAACTGCCCTCAAAGGGCTTCCTAGCCTGTAAACTTTTTGAGAGCAAATCCCCAAGTCTTTGCTCCCAGGCAGCTACTATGTATATTTGAATTACCAATCTTATACTTATCAACTGAATGAGTGCATAAGCCTTTTATATCACCTAAGGACTCAAGTCCAATGAATCTCAAGTGTTGTATCAAATTCTTTCCCTGTCTATAAACAAAAAACCTAAATTTTGGCAATTAATTGACTCTGACAAAGCAACAGACACTGTAAGGCTGACTAGAACTGCCCCTGAGGGTTTCTGAGACAAGTCTTTATTGGAGTAGAAAGTCCCATCTTTCTACCACCCTGCTGGTAAGGGATCTATATCTCCCCTATATATATTATGTTGTGTTGTGTTGTGTCGTCATGCTGTATTGCATTATATTATTATATTCAGGAGACTTTCCACTCCTGTAAAGATTTACAGTCTCAGAAACCCACAGAGGCAAGTTCTACTCTGCCAAGAGGATAGATGTGAGTTGGAATTGATCCAATGGCAAGGAGTTGGTTTTGATGACTGTAGGGTTCTACTCTGTCCCTTGTGATTGTGGTGAGACCATATCACCTGGACAACTCTCTCTCTCTCTCTCTCTCTCTCTCTATATATATATATATATATATATATATGCCAGATTTTTTATTGACGGGGGGTGGGGGTGGGGGTGGGGGAGTTCTTGATTAAAATTTTGGTCTATAGGGCTGAGCCCCGGTGGCGTAAGTGGTTGAGTGTGGGACTGCGGCCCGCAGGCATGGCGGTTCAAATCCAGTGGTGGCTCTCAGGAGCAGCACTAGGTAGCACCCACGACCACCAGAGGGCAGTGATGCCCCCCCCCAAATTTGGTCTATATGGAGCAACAAAAATTTTCATAGAATGCAAATATAGTATTATAATATATTTATTTTAATTTTAAAATGCTGTGTGACATTGTTAAATTGTTAAAAAGCGGGATGTCTGGTCACTTTAAATATATATTTTTATATATGGAAATATATAACATACATACATAATTTTAGCAACTGAGTGCTTATCCATGATGACACTAGGGCTCCTTAGATCTGATTTTCAAGTGAAAATTCTTTGTTGACAAGAGAGGCTGTATTCCACATCTAGAAGCAATTTTTACTTTTTTCAATAGATATTTCCTTCCAGACTTCCAACAATCTAGTACTGGGCAATATTTTTTTAAGTATATTTTCTTTTATCCTTTTTTAAAAAAATCTGTTTATAAAGGAAGTACCTTCACATTGCAAATATTTCAAAGAATAGCTGTGTGGAAAGTGAAATAAGTGTCACTGATAATCTAATCTACTGGAAATAAATGTTTAAGCATTTTTCAGGAATAGAAATGTATTTGCTTACAAAAAAAGGGCATCGATGCTACTAACCTCTTTGTATAATTTTTTCCAATTTAAAAATATGTCATGAGCATCTTCCTGAAATGACAATTACAGAGAAATTGTTCTCATTCTATTATATATTTGCTATATAATACTCCATGTTATAGCTATCATAATTCATCTAATGACTCCGATATTAATAGTGAATTCATTCTGTTGTACATATAATAAAGTAGTTTACTAGTAACCAAAAGGTTGGAAATTCAAATACAAATAAGGATTCCTTAAAAAAGGCCCACTGATCAGTCATTAACAATAATCTTTTTTTATTACTAACAGTTTTATGGGGCAAAATTTTGCAAATGAATTGCTGTGAAAGGGAGTCAGTTTTATGACAATTGATTATATTAATAATAGACATTTATGTTTTTCTTAATTTTTTCAGTACCAAAAAATTTCATAGTAAATATAATTGCACATATTTTAAGCATATATAGGGGTATTATGATAGGACAAATTTCTATAAGCTGATTAGTTGTATCAAAGAACAATCATATTCAAATTTTTGGAAGTTGTTTAAAAGTCGATTCTAAAAGGTTTGACTAATTTTAAGACCTAGCATGTTGTACAAGAGTATCAATTTCCCTACATGTCCACCAGCACTTAATATCTTGAGTAAGAAATCCCAATCGCTACATGACAGTTTTAATTAGTTATGATGTTTTAACATCTTTTCAAATGTTGATTTTAATGTGTCATTTTTTAAAATCTCTTCTTTCACCTATTGCATACTACTTTATTTTTCCTGTTCTAAAATTAAACTATTTCCCTCCTCCACCCCACCCCAAGAGGGCACTGTGATAGTTAGGATTTGATTTGGCTTGGCCAGGACAGTTTGATAGTCACTCACAAATTGATGAGCCCACACAGAGCAACATTTTATAGAGTTTCTGAGGCTGTAAATTCTTAGGGAGCAGGTAACCTCAACTTTGTCCATTCACTTACTCCCCCATGTTGTGACCTAATGATGGAATCTATGAGCAGCCAATCAGATGTAAGAAGACCGTGGGATAAAACACCCTTACGCAGATCACAGCCTTAATGTAACCAATTGTAAGGCTATAACCTCTGAGGTGTGGTCTTCTGCCAATAATAGAAGAGCTGGTGGGAAAGCTTGCTAGCTTTTTGCTTGGTCTTGATTCTGCCTCTGACTCATTGACTTCCAGTTCTTTGGACTTGAATCAACAGCCTTTCATTTTGCCTGCTGATTCTGGGGAGTTATGAGGACCTTGGTAGCTGATCTGCTAATCCTGGCCACTATTACTTCTATAGCCATAAGTCTTCCCTACTGACCTTGAATTTGTTTGCCTTTGTGCCTGGGTAACTTCTATTCTGTGATCTTACTGATGAGTTCTTCAGCTGCCTACAGATTAGACTCTGGAAACTTCTAGCCAACCATCTGACCCAGAGACTTGGCACTAACCTGAACTTGGACTTGCCTGCTTCTACAACTGTGTGAGCATTTTCTTAATATAAAGTTTTCTAAATATATGCATACCTATTAGGTTCACTAGTTTTGCTTCTCTGGAGAACTCCATTTGAGGCACTTTAAATTTTTGGATAGTAAACATGTGTTTCATCATGTACGGCAGTATTTTTTAAATGCTCTTGCCATGGCGGTGATGTGATTGTGACACAGAGAGAAAAATGAGGATGACGGACATAGAGCAGATGGCAGAAAAAGAATGAGATTGTTATCTCCCACAGAGATGGATCATCTCAGAAAACCTGAGGAAGCCACTTTGCTCTATCCTATAAGGCGTTATGAGCTGGAATATGATTCATTGGGGTGAATGCTTTTTGTTCTCACCTTACAAAATTTTCTTTTATCTTGTTTTTTCACTTTACTCTTACAGTTTCTCACTTTGTCAGAATCATAAAGGCTTCTCCCACCTCGATAAAAATATCTTTCTTAATAGAACAAGGAGGTTTCAAGAAGTTTGTGGAGAAACTCTGCTATCTTTTAATTCCACCTTTTCACGAACAGTTTGAAGGATCCACTTACAGTTATTTATCTCTTTCTATCACTTTATTCCTTTTTTGAAGCTACATCTTTAAAATCTGTATCGCTTATCATCAGGACCCACTTAGTTTAACTAAGTACATTTCTTTTCTTTCATCTTTACTCAAAGGCAATCCTCCATTCTCATAAATTCCTTATCTGAATTTCACCCAATTTATCTAAGTGGTTCTTCTTTCTAAAGCTGAAGGGAGTGAGCATGCTTTTTCAACTATAGATCCATTAGTTACATGTACAAGATGAGTTCTGCCCTTTTCATATAACGCTTCCCCCTCCCAAATAAATTAATATGGACCATGTTTCTTGCTCTATCACACAAAAAATCCAATTTTCACTCCCATCTCTTGGTTTTATTTTTAATGAATCAGGTATGCCAAAAAATTGGAAGCACTGTCCTCATTCTCCACTCACCTAGTCAGTATTTTATTGATTACTTTATTCTAGTCCTACCTCAACTGTATTCTATTGGCTTCCTTACTTGGATCAATGATGTCCAGTTATCCAAGCTTAAAGAGCAAATGTAATTATTTAAGCTAACTGTTCAAAATTCACCATTTCTCAGAAGTTCTGCATAATGTCCCTTACAGCAATACATAACTCTTAATCTAGTATTTCAGGTTCTCATTACCATTCCCTAAACTAGTATTTTTAAAAAGGTTTTTAATTTCCATGAGTCAGTTTATCTTGTACTCTGGAAGTAGACTGATCTCCCTTCCCCCCCAGTCACAGTGGATATAATTTCTGTGACCCCTCATTATCTATAAAATAAAATGCAAGATGTTTACCTTGCTATTTCAGTCAGTGACTGCTAGGCTTGATATTGTTATTAGATATGACTGAGTTGTCTTTGACTCAATACAAATGTGGGTACCACAGAATAAAGCCCTGCCCATTTCTGCAGCAACCTACAATGGTTGATAAGACTGGGGACAAAGTTGTAGTCACTGTGTCAACCCCTCCTCTTGAAAGCCTTCCTCTCTTTCCCTGACCCTCTGCTTTACTTTAATCATGATGTCTTCTTCAAGGGACTGGTTTCTCCTGAAAGTATGTCCCAGGTACTTTAGACAAAGTCTCACCATTCTCACATCTCAGGAGTATTATGGTTGTAACTTTTTCCTTAGATAGATTTGTTTGATCTTCTGACAGTGCACAGTAATTTGAATATTATTCAGCACCAACATCATAATTCACATGCATCAGTTCTGTGTTTTACTTACTCATTGCCCAATGTTCACATGCATATGAAGTGATTGAAAATACTATGGCTTGGGCCATGTACACCTTAGTCTTTTTTTAAATTAAATCATTTTATCCATCTTTTAAATCTATCATTTTATTTATTCATATCACAATCCACACATACATCCATTGTGTCAAGCACTTTTGTACATTTGTTTCCCTCATCCTTCTCTAAACACTTGCTTTCTACTTGACCCTCTAGTATCTGCTCCTCATTTTCCCCTCTATCTCCTCACTCCCCCTCCCGCACCCCCATGTACCCTTGATAATTTACAAATCATTGTTATTATGTCATGTCTTACATCATTTGATGACTCCTTTTACCCACTTCTCCACTTCTCCACTGTCCACCCCCCCCCTCCCCCAGGAAGAAGGTTATATGTAGATCCTTGCAATCTGTTCTCCCTTTCTACCCCACCTTCTCTCCACTTGTCCATTATCACCCTCCTCACTACTGGTCCTGAGGGGTTCTTCTGTAGTGGATTCCCTGTGTTTTCAGTTCCTATCTATACCAGTGTACATTCTCTGGTCCAACCAGATTTGTAACGTAGAATTGGAATTGTGATAGGGGAGGTGGGAGGTGGGAGGAAGCATTTAGTAACAAGAGGAACATGCATGTTTCATTGTTGCTGCACTGCACCCTAACTGCCTCAACCCCTCCCCAAGCCTTCTGTGATGGAATGTCCAGTTTCCTACAGATGGGCTTTGGATCCCCACTCTGCACTTTCCCTCATTTACAATGATATGATTTTTTTTGTTCTTTGATCCCCTCATTACCTAGTGATCACCAAGGCTACTGTGATTCTTTCATGTTAACTTTGTTGCCTCTCATCTAGATGGTCTTTATCTTTAAGGCCCGAGACTCTAAATATCCTTGCTCTTTGACACTTTGAAGATGTCTCGTGCACCAGAATTGGCCAGTGCAACACATTGTTGATCTCTTGACTGATTGAGGTGCTTTTAAGTTACATATTTGCATAGCTTGTAGGTGTAGCAGCCACTGGAGGATGTAATCATGAAGACCAAGATAATATAACATGGGGAATTAGTGGTGGTCAATACAATACCACTTGTCTCTCAGTTGTACTGTGATGACTTTTGTGTTGTGATACTGTAAGTTATGCCACTAATATTTCAAGTACAAATAGGGTAAAGTTTCTGGGACCTTCATTTGCTGATGGGTTATCACTCAAAATAGGAAGAAAAATTAATAACTATCAGATATTCCTTACTAATCACAATAGGTCAAAGTATAAAGCATGAATCTAGGAAAATTTTAAATTGTCAAAAAGAAAATGGAATATAAGAGATTTATATCTTAGGCATTCATGGGCTGAAATTGATTGATATTAATAATTTTGAATCAGATAATTATAATTTACTCTACCAGGAATGAACGCTTCAAGAAAAATACCACCACACTCATTGCCATTTGAAATAGAAATCTCAATCTCTATCTTGAAGTGAAATGCTGCCTGTGATAATATTTGCATACCTATGCAAAAGACCAGTCAATGCAATAATTCAGATTTACACACCAACCACAAAGCCCAGTGATAAATTGAAGAATTCTACCAACTTCTTCAGTGTAATCAATCATGCAGTCAATATGTTTTGA
This sequence comes from Nesogale talazaci, assembly GCA_004026705.1. Lineage (NCBI taxonomy): Eukaryota > Metazoa > Chordata > Mammalia > Afrosoricida > Tenrecidae > Nesogale > Nesogale talazaci. The sequence continues at coordinate 30,132 of PVJH01000529.1, read as the reverse complement.
TAATTACTGATCACTGAAATACAGAAGTAGGAATCAAAAGGGACTATTATTTCCATGAGCATTGATGGCGAATCCACGGAAAAAATGACAGTCAATTCTGGAGCCTTGCTTTTGGCAATTAGACTTCTTCCTTCAATACTATTGATTCTTGATCATATATTAATTCTTGACATGATTGAACATTGATCTTTTCCCTCTCAGTATATGCCTTCCAGGTTTTTTACTTATCCTGCATTATTCCATATTTTGCTCATGAAGTCCTTCAATTTTTCATCTTTCAGAATAAGGGTGTTTTTTCCCCTTCCAACTTTAGGTATGTGGACCATGCTTTTCTTCTTTCCTTTAAACCTACTCAATCAGCTGCGTGCCACATCTCTTGTATCTTGATAGAATATCTTCATCTTTGTAGATTCACAAAATGTTATAAGGAATAATACAGATGATGTCAATTGAAATGTTAAACCTTGGAAACATTCACTCATCTATGGCAAGACATTTGAAAGACAGCTGTCTGGTCAACTGAATGTTAGAGATTCATATTTGTGAATTCATAGTGAAATATGAATTCATATTGAAATGTGAATTCATATTTCATATTCAAAGAAAGATGATTCAACAGAGTGCAGAAATTATCTAACAACATTATTAATATCAAACACAAGCAAAATTTCTCAGTGGATAATTTAAAATGATGCATTAGTGTAGTGATAAGGGACTGATAGAAATTTAAGCTGGGATTAGAAGAGGAGGTTGAACTAGGGATATAATCAGGTAGATCTTACCAGACAGAAAAGAATGCCAGAAAGCTATTTATTAACCCCAAGCGTTCAATATTGTACATCAAAATATATGATGGATACCCTTGAGAAGAATAGCGATTCCAAAATACTTCATTGTGCTTTGTTGGAATTTATATATGAACCAAGAAGGAATCATTCAAGCACAGAATAGCGCGTGACTTAAAACCAGTAGAGTTACACATCAAGGCTTTCTGTATAATTTCACCATCAGTATGTCTATTTTCACTCAATTGGTATGCTGTGCAAATAATCCTACATAAATAGGATTATTTACTATAAATAAGTATTACATATTGCAGTACAAATGTATATACATACATTGTAAATAAATGCAGTATCAGAATGGGAAGGACACTTATTAAAAATCTTTGATATGCAGATGACACAACTTTACTTGCTGAAAACAAGAAGGACTTTAAGTACACTTGCTGATGAAAATAAGAGTACTGGCTTCAGTATGGATTGCAATTCAGTGAAAAGCAAACCCAAATCCCCATAACTAGTCCAAGAGAAGACATCATGATAAACAGAAAAGCTTAAAGTTTTCAAGGGTTTTGTTATGCTTGGATTTATAGTCAATACTAATGAAATCACAGTTGAGAAACAGAGCAATGCATTCCATTGGGGAAATCTGCCGCACAAGACATCTTTAGTTAATGGAAAGCAAGGATGTCACTTTGAGGACTAAGTTGTTCCTGATCCAAACCATAGTATTTCAATTGCATCATGTAGGTGTGAAAGTTGAACAATCAATATGGAAAACCACAGAATACTTGATGCATATGAATTATGGTGTTGAGAAAGAATATTAATAGCACCTTGAACTGTCAGAAGAACCAAGCTAGAGTTTTTTGAGAAGCACAGATTGAGTGTTGCTTGGATGTGAGGATGATGAAAATTGGTCTTCATGACATTTCAGAACACACAGCCAATACAAGCAAGAGGAATCACAGGTTTTTGACTTGCAATCATAGCTAGATACCAAAGCTCATATCTGTGATCTCTGCACAGAGACCACAGACAGAGCCTTCAGAAGGAGAGATCATTTTTAGTATGGAAAAGAGACAACTGGCTTCCCTGACTCAAAACTGGTACATTTTCCTTGCTATTTTCAAAACCAAGTGCATGGATTCAAATGAATGATAAGGAATGTGAGAGAAGAAAGACAGTTGGGAAATGATATAAGAAAAGATACACTGTGCTCAGGGAATAGTTAGTTAGAAGCGCCACAGGGAAGTTTTGATTTATGCTATTCACCAGGGAGCTAGAAATGAAGAGCTTAGGAACTTAGGTGTAGCCTGGAACTAAAAATTTAAAAAGTATTTGAAAGGATGTCTTAATAATGAACAAAAAGTCAGAACCATATCTGATTATTAATGGAAATTTGGAGGGAATCAAATAAAATTATTTCAGTAACAGGTATTTTGAGTTTGAAAAGGCAAAGTACCTTGAGAATGAGTCATCAACTAGATGAAAGCTGATGGAACCAATGGCATACTGTGCCACAGAAATCAAGTGAAAAATAATCTTAAGGCTAACATTATTAACATGCAAATGCTACAGAGTTACAAAGAAATAGCAGATAGATCTGAGTATAAATAAGTCTGCACTTACAGACCAGCTGTGCTGGTAAGTAAAAATGGAGCCAGGATAACTCTAGATAACACCAGAAGACATATAGTGAATAATACCCCAAATACTTAGCACTGTAACATCAAATATCATAATAAAGTTAAGTAAAATTTAACTAATATATCAGGACTGCTGAGAAACAAAGTGAAAAAGGATTGATTATATTGTGTCCATTATGTCAAACTTAAATGAAATTATGAAAAATACCACAGAGATTCTAGGTACCATTTATCCAGTTTTCCCTAAAAATAACAACAACCAAGATATTGATACTCATGTAGTCAGATTGATTTTTCTTACTAAGCATAAATCTATAGCATAGTGTGTTTATCAGTGGAATGTTCTTTTTATTACTGAGTAGTATTCCATGGCATGGCAGTAACAGAGTTCATTTAATTATTCACCCACTGAAGGACATTTGGATGAACTTTTTAATATAACAAATGAAACTGTAAAAAATTTTTGTATACAGATTTTTATGTGAACATGAGTCATCATTGCAGTGGAGTAAATCCCATGTGTGCAATTACTGGGCCACATGGCAAATGCATTATTAGCCATTATAAGAAGTCATAAGCTGAGTGACTATACCATTTTACATTTTGTAGTCTTCACATTTGTAATGTACTTTTGTACATTTACATTTTATACAGAATGCACTCTATTTTCTCTGCAACAGTGTGTTCTATTTCCTCTGCATCTTTGTTAATATTTAGTGTTGTCACTTTAAAAAATATTAGTCTTCCAGGGATACATGTGGTAGTATCTTAAAGCTGATCATTTTCATGTGCTTGTTTGCTGTAGAATGAAGCCTGGTGGTACAGCAGGTTAAGCACTTGGGTTAATCCAGAGATGGGAAGTTCAAATTCTGTGGAATATATTCTATAATCGCAGAAACCTCATGGAGTTGTCCCACTCGTATGGGGTCTCTGTGAGTCAGCATCAACTTGATGAGACTGGGTTTTGTTTTTGGTATGTGTCCTATGAAAATCCCACTCAGTGAAATGCTTTTCATGTGTCGTGCCCAAGTTCTAAGTGATTTATTAGCTCCTCCAAAGCTGAGTTTTGAGAATTTTTTGGCTGTTGTTTGTTTTTAAAGATGTTCTCAAACCTAAACTACCATCCGGTTGTTCCCGGCTCTCAGCAACCTCCAGAACAGCGTAGAGCTACCCCGTGGATGGCTAAGACGGTGGCTCTTTACAGGGGTAGAGAATCCTGTCTTTCTTCCCCAAGAGCAGCCGGTGGATCAGACCACTGACCTTGCAGCTAGAAGCCCAAGGCGCTACCACTAAGTTCCCAGGGCTTCTTAAAGATACCCCCCCTTCCCTCTCTGCCATTGAGCCAAAGCCGACTCCTAGTGACGCTTACATTAAGGGTAGACCTGCCTCTAGGAGTTTCTAAGACGGTGCCTCTTTACTGTAATAGGAAGTCTTGTCTCTGTCCCAGCGAACATTTGGTAGTTGCGAGCTGCTGACATTGAGCATGGCAGCCCAACTCAAAACCACTACCTATGCCACCAGGGCTTCTTCAAGTGATTCTCCATACCAGTGTTTCACAAATGATGTGGTCTGGAAATGTTTTCTTTCACTATCTCACTTGTTTTTCCATCTTCTTAATGGGATTCTCACAAAGAAAAAAAATTGAATTCAGAAGTATAGTTCGAGGCGCCATAACCCCTCCCCGCTCCCCTCCTTCACTCCGCCTCCGTCGCATAGAGGCACAGATCTTTGGCTTCAAATAAAAGAGCCCGTTGTGTAGCCTTATATATTGAAGATTGTCTTATACATTTATTACTAAAGCTATTATTATGTCTTACATTAATCTGCGATACATTTTACTTAATGTTTTCTATTACGCATGAAATTTAGGTCAAGCCTATTTATGGATGCTTAATACAGCATAATTTATTTATAGAGCTATCTTTTCTATATTGAAAATCTTGCAACTTCATCAGAAATTAGTTGGATTTATTTTTGTGGACCTATTTCTGTGCCTTATTCTATTCCATTGGTTAATGTGTCTATCTCTCCACCCAAAGCACACTGTCTTCATTATTAAAGTTAGATGTCTTAAGATGAGGTAGACTGATTCCTCTCAGTTCATCTGCCTCTTTATAATTTGTCCATGTGGCATAATGCAAAATGAGAAGAAACAGCTGTGAAAACTTACTACACATCAGAACTTGGAATTATGAATTGAGAAAAATTTGAAGTTTTTAAAATGAGATGGAATGTACAAAGATTGATATCCCAGGTTCTAAGAACTGTTATTGGCCATATGAATCAAATAATCATATGATTTACTATACTGGGGATGAGAAAATCAAGAGAAATGATGGTGCATTCATTGTCAAAAGGTTATTTCAAGATCCGTCTTGAAGTACTATGGTATTTGTGATAGGATTATGTTTATCCTCATCCAAAGAAATTAAATCAACCCAACTATTACTCAATAGTAGGGGATATTGTGAAAAATGGAGAAAACATTGAAGTTGTCAAGGTTTTAGTCTTGCTTGGATCCACAATGAGTGCTTCTGAAATTGGCAGTATAAAGATTGAGCAACACATTGCATTGGGTAAGTTTATTGCACTAGACCACTTTAAAGTGTTGAAAAGCAAGGAGGTGACTTTGAGGACTAAGATACACATAGGGTAGGGATGTTAATAGTGCAACTTTCAGACAAGAGCATTATGAAGTGGATTTTTAGAGTTGTACTTAAGCTGGGATATAATCACTTGCAATTGAATCTGGCTGTGGATTCAATATGAACTTATTCTGAATTCTTATTATTCCTTGCTTTCTTTTAGATTGAGGTCTTTCGGCTGAACCCCGGTGGCATAGTGGTTGTACGCGGGACTGCGGCCCACTGGGATGGAGGCTCGATTCCAGCTCCACGGAGCAAAGGCTGGGCCTCCTATTACCACCACCTGAGGGCAGTGATGCCAAAAAAAAATAGATTGAGGTCTTTCTATTATTTTTCCAATGATTTTATTGGGGGCTCTTACAGCTCTTATAACATTCAATACATCATTTATATCAAACATATTTGTACATATATTGCCATTTTACTTTCAAAATATTTTCTACTTGAGCCCTTGGTATAAGCTCCTCTTTCCCCTCCCCTCCACTTTTTTTTTTAAAAAGAATCATTTTATTGAGGGCTCATACAATTCCCATCATGATCCATGCATGCATCAATTGTATGCAGGTCACATTTGCACACTTGTTGCCATCATCAATCTCAAAACATCCTCTCTCCACTTAGCCCCCCAGTACCAGCTCCCCATATTTTCCTACTCATTCTCCTCCTCCTCTCCCATGAACCCTTAATAATTTACAAATTGTTATTACTTTTTCATATTGTACACTGTCCAATGTGTCCCTTCCTCCAATTCCCTGTTGTTCATGCCCCAGAAAGAAGGTTATATATAGATCCCTGAAATCGGTTCCCTCTTTCTATTCCACCATCCCTCCACCCTCCCAGTATCACCACTCCCACCATTAGTGTGGTCTTTCTATTTTTATGGTGACTTTTGCTGGGTCTGTTTATGTTGTCAGTGCTTGTTTTATAAGTCTATTTGTATATGGAAACCACAATGGGTAGATTTATGAAGCAGTTGGATTGATGAGTGCCTAGGGGAGGATGGGGGAAATGAAGAGTCAACATCAATGGGTACAAGAAGGAAGAAAGGGTTCCAAACTTGATTGTGGCAATGACTGTGCAACTCTTCTTATATGATTGAACTATTGAAGTATATAGCATATAATTAAAGCTCAACATGAAAAAGAAAATATAATCTAAGAACCTGAAATATATAAAGAATGTGGGATCAGGATCACTCAAAACTTGAGTTATACACACGATATCATTTTATGTGATGGACATGAAAAGACCTTTGGACACTTGTTGATAAAGACCAAATATTACATAGCCTCCATTATGAATTATCCTTTAACCTAAAAATAAGAGAAAATAATCAGAACAGCGCCAATAGGATAAATGGACAAAATAATTGAAGTTCTTAAGGATTTTCAATGTTCATTCAAGTGGTAAAGAATCAAATTGCATATTGGTTTTGGTTAACATGCTGCAGGGTTTTTAAATAGTATATTTATTTATTTTATTAGCTTTATTGGCATGTAATTTACATATCATGCAATTCAACAATTCAATCATATCAAGAGGAATTCTATAATCATCATTACATCAGTTTTAGAACTGACACCCTCCCCTCCCCCATGGCTAAAACACCCTTGAAATGAGTTGTGAAATCACATGGAGTTCTATGGCTTCTTCCACTTTTCCTTTCATTATTTACTCCCAAGAACCCCTTTCATTCCCTATTGGTCACCTCCCATACCCACAACACTCCCTATATCTCCCTGTAGCAGTTATTATCATTATGCACCCACTCCTCTTTGCATTGACATTTGAGATACTCAACAGAAAACAATAAAAAGCAAATTGCATTAAGGTGGTAAAGAAAAAAAAACATACTAGTGCAAAGACAAAAATATAAATAATGAGTAAGAAGGAGAAGACCCCTATGGACATTCAAAAAGTCAAGGAAGCAATTTCTATCATGGAACAACTAAGAAATAATTGTACACAGCACAGCTTCAGGTTGTGCCTGTTGGGAGGTCAATTGGCCAAGCATTGAATTTGATCTTGCATAATAAAAATTATAGTGGTATTTGCCTAGAAATAAGACTGTTCAGGACTCTCACCCTTGGCTCCAGCAGATCTGCCAGCTGCTCAGTTTGACTAAATACTCTGCAGATGGACCCATTGTCCTCCATTGTCCTCCAAAGCCTTCCACAAATTAGGTTTTTATAAGTGTAGTCTGCTACGTTTTCTATACCATATTCAGATTTTGTAATTTCATCTTTGAATGGCACTAGGTGGTGTGCTTCATAGTTGACTCCTTGGCCACTTGATTGAAAACAAGTCTTTAAGACCCCAGACACTATTCTGATGGAAAGCGGGGCACCATCTGCTTTCTTCACCACACTTTGCTGTAGCACCCTTTTCTTCAGTGATTCTTTCATGCAGGTGAGTATCAAGCAGGTCCTTGATTGAAGGACTAATTGTTCTTGAATTTGAGTTAGAATTTAGAGTGAATCAATAATTCATATCAATTTTGTTTTATCTCATTCACTGCAATTCCCTCAACATAGTATGACTTAACTCACTTCCTCTCAATCTTTCCCATTTCTATTCCTCCTTCTTTATTTACCTTTCTGTATTTTCTCCTGGGGTAAAAGCTGCCCTTTTTTATACCAGATGATTAATTAGTGTAAGGTATGGATACTTGCCCAGTCTTATTCCCATGTAAACCTGTTAGCCATTTGATTGAAAGTTGAATGAGAGAGAAGAGTTTACAGGTGACCTAGAACCCCCGTCTTGGGGTTCTACCAGCACTTATCCAGCCAGTAAGTTAGTCTCTTTTATGACTTTTGAGTTTTGTGTCACATTTTTCTTCCACTCTGTCCAGAACCTTCTAATGTAAACCCTTTCAGAGTAGTTGGTGGTGGTAGCATCATATATTTCTTTTGGTTGCAGGTTTATAGACAATAATGTTTGCATGCTTCATTGGACTAATAGGTGTTCCTCTTCTCATCACTCTTCCTTACTCTGGATGGAAACAGATCAATAGTTGTATCTGAGAGGCTTCCTCACAACTTGTAAAACTCCAGTCACCACTCACTAAAGTCAGATATAAATTTTGTCTTTGTGCACTATGCTTTGTCAACTGTCCCCTGAAACCATAGTTCTACACAGCCAGGCCCAATGATTCAATTCTCATATGTTTGGTTGTGTCTAAAAAGTTCTCATAACCTTGCTCCCATTTGCTCCACAACACTTAGGGATATATTTGATTGAAGCAAGGGTAAATATCCATATCCCAAATATTCTCACACAAATACACACACACACACACACACACTGTATCAAGAGAATAATGCCTCTAAAAATACTTTTTTTGGGGGGGGGGGGCGATGCATCACTGCCCTCTGCTGGTCGTGGGAGTTATCCAGCACTGCTCATGAGAGCCGCCACTGGATTTGAAGCCCCAAGCCCCCGGGCCACAGTCCCACACTCAACCACTTACGCCACCGGGGCTCAGCCCTAAAAAATACTTTTATTGGGGGATCTTACATCTCTTATGACAATATATACATTCCTCCAATGTGTCAAGCGCGTTTGCACATATGTTGTCACCATCATTTTCAATGCATTCTCTTCCCACTTGAACCCCTGGTATCAGCTCCCCATTTCTTCCCTCTCCCTCCCCAGTCCTCTCTCCCTCATGAACACTTAATTAGGTGTGGATAGATTATTTTTTCCATATACTATATTGCCCTCCATTGCCCCCACCACCACTGCCACCAGGTTTTCCTTATTCCTTCTCCTGGGAGGGGGTTTTAGATTGATTCTTGTGATGGATTCTTCCTTTCTCCCCCAACCCTCCCTTAATCCTCCAGGTATCTCTACTCTCTTTGTTGGTCTTGAGGGGTTTATCTGTCCTGGATTCCCTGTGTTGCAGACTCTTTTGTGTAGCAGTGTGCATGCTGTGGTCTAATTCAATTAGGAAAGTAGAATTGAGATCATGATAGTGGGGTGAAGGAAGCACCAAATAACTAGGGGAAAGTTGTGCTTCATTGATACTATGCTGCACCCTGACTGGCTCATCTCTTCCCTGTGCTCTCTCCGTGAGAGATGGTCCAATTGTCTACAGATGGGCATTGGGTTTACACTCCATGTTCCCTACCCCCGTTCACTTTGGATATGGTTTTATTCTGGGTCATAGCTTCCGGATACCTGATCCAATCAACAACTCATGATCATACATGTGGGCTTTGGTTGCTTCTGAGCTAGATGGCTGCTTGTTTATTTTAAAACCCTTAAGACCCCAGACACTATGTCTTTTGATAACTGGGTACCATCAGCTTTCTTCGCCACATTTGCTTATGCACCCGCTTTGTCTTTGACCATTGTATCAGGAAGGTGAGCATCACAGAATGCCAGATTGTTTAAACAAAGTGTTCTTGTGCTGAGGGATAACTTAAGTTGAGGCTCAATGTCCATCTGCAACCTTAATGCTTAACATATAAATATGAGTACATAGTTCTATTCCCCTTTCACTTTATATGTACTTATATCTGTACATGACTGTATTTAGCCTCTATACATGTCCTTTGCTTTCTGGGGTAATAATGCCTTTTTGGTAAAAGGCATTTTTAGCGGATATTTTCCAGATTTCTTTAATTAAAATAAAAAATTTTAAAAATGTTTATGGCAAGCAGCCTCCAAATTTTTGCTTATAATCTTGAAAAACAACTCCCCAGTGACTGAAGGCCCTCTGTTGATGTGATTTTCATGTGTTGGACAGTGAATCTCAAGATCAGCTGTTTCAAACCACCAGCCGCCCCAGGGGAATCAAGGAGGCTTTCTGCTCAAGTAAAGGGTTACAGTCTTGGACACCCACAGTGGAGGTTCTGCCCTGTTCCACACGGTTACCAGGAGCACAAATCAACTCAGTGAAAGTGAATTTGAGGTGTGTGTGTGTGTGTGTATGTGTTTAGAAAGAGAGAGGCTTGGAACTTTCACATTACATTTAGCTAAAATGCAGGTTGGGAGTCAGAGCTGAGGAAAAATATTGTATAGGAAAGTTCAATTCCTGCCACATAGTAAATTTTCAATAAAGGCTAGATACTATTGTTTTAAAATAATAATTGACAGGGCACCTCAGTAAAGCTCTAAAATAGTGTTTACCATTTTCTACTAGGTTTTTCTCTGTAGGGACGTGACCTTCCTGTAAAAACCACCAATGATGGCATATCCATTAGAACCCACTTGGCTCAATTCTGAATTTCTAAAGTCTGCAGCCAGAATTCTTGGATGGCCTCCTTTTCAGCTACTCTTTATAATAAATAAAGGAATTTAACCCTAATCTCTCCTAGTTCATACAGAAAGTAAGACGCTACTGTCGCCTTGTGTAGGGTGGAGTGCACTTAATTCAGAAAAGGTTAAATACATATTTGATTCCAAAAGAATAGGGTGATAATTCAAGTCCAAGCTTGTTTACAACACGAAGCACCTCAGAAATAAGGAAGCCTAGAAAGCGTTAATGGAAGGAGCAGTCAAGCCAGTCTGTCAGCATTACGGAAATGATTGTTTTATACTTCTGGTTGCAAAGTACCAGCCCTACTTATGAATGCATGTGGTGGGGGGGGGGGTGGTGGTGTGGATGACTATAAAGGTCATCATATTCACAAAGACTAGGAGAAACCATAGATACAATGCAAGAGACACCTACAGAATGGTTTACCTGTTAATTAAAAGAGCAAGAGGAAAATAGGAAAAGTAGAGAAAAATGGAAATTTGACAGAATTCTTTTTAAAGAATTGTTGAGATGTAGCAAAAAATAAAAAAGTCCCAGAGAATGAACTAAAGCCTTGTTATTACCTGAGTACATGATCACATGTATGTTGTGCTTGAGACAAAATACAAGAGAAAATATAAACAACATGAGTAGGGAGAGCATATGTGAAGAGAGGCTACATTTTTAAAATTGAAGCAATAAATTATACCTGGGATCTCCCCAGAGACCTATAAATAGGAAAGTAAAAGCATTTCCTTCTATTTATTTTATAAGTACAATAAACTTTATCAGCTTTTAGTATTGGAAACTTGTGCAATATTTATAGCTGCTTATTTTTGATGTTATTCACGAGATAGTATCAGGAGGCTAATGAAAAAGAAAATTGGACCAAGGTTAGGGGTCTTTTTCCCTCCTGTCAAACAATCAAAATTTATCATGAAGATTTATCATTTGGTTCCCTGGCCCATGCACTAGAGCCAACATAAGGCGCCCTGTCTAGCCTGTGATATAATTGGTGTGGCCACGGGCATATAGCTTCTTGCTCTATGGAAGGTCATAACAGATAGTCTCCTTGCCCCAACACAAATAACGTCTGTGCTCTAGGCCTCCAATGAGGAGACATTAAAACGAAAGACGAAGCAGAAAAGAGACTGGAGATGACATTGTATCATATGTGGTCATTTTAATTAAAAAAAAAAAAAGGTTTGCAAAGCCACCATGTAATAGAAGCCTTCAACCACTTGTCAATGGCTCTAGATGATGTGACCTTCTCAGCCTTAAAACCAGACAGGGTTTAGACTTGCAGATGGTAAAGAACATTTGATACAGGACTTAAAATTGCTTTCCATCAAGCAAATCTCAAATTGCAAATCTAGGGCCATTAATTTAAAACCTAAATATTCTCAGATAACATTTACAAACTCATTCCCCGTGCTTTTATTTTCTTTCAAGAACGTTCTTGCAAGTACCATGTGCTTATTTGGCTTTCATAGATTTCATCTATGGGGATTAGATGCTCCACCCTCAATTTTTATAGAAATTTGTACAGATTGGGCAACAGTTTTCAAGAGTTTATCCATGGATGCCATCTTACTACTGTCATCCATGTGAATTATGCTTGCATTTCTGTGTCATACTTTTTCTGAATCTATCAATGGTCTATACTTAAAAACAACAACAGCACAAAAAAAACCCCACCAAAACCTTTTATTGTGAATTAGGTTACAGTTTACAGGTTAAATACTCATTTTCGTAATTCAATATCTCATCATATCTCTTAAAGCCTTGCTCTAGTTGCACCTCTCTTTTCTCGCATCTCCCTCTTGTTGTGTATTAGCTTCCCATTTACTCAGAGTAATACCTTCTCCCCTTCACCCAGTGTTTCCCATGGAGCACAATACAATATGACTTCCTGGGGGTGCTAAAATGATAGGGCAGCTGCAAAAGCAGATACTTTTTTATCATGAATTATGTCCTGTAGTAAAAATGTTTTGAATACCAGAGGGATGCTGAGGAATGTTTTTCTGAAAAGGGAATAGTAGATCCAATAAGTTTGGACCTTCTAGCCTATTGCTCTCTCTGCCCTCCCTTCCTAGCTCACCCCTTTTGTAATCAAAGTCTCTCTGTGTGTATGTGAAAACATTTCACCTCTCACCAACTGCAGTCTCACCTATTTGTCCGTTGTGACTGACTAATTTTGCTCACCACATTTTTGTCAGTGTGTGCTGCTGTGGTGGCTTGTGTGCTGCTGTGCCGTGGGAAGCATTATCACTGCTATTTCAAATGTCATCAGGCTCATCCCAAGAGGACAGGTTACAGCAGAGCTTCCAGACTGAGTAGACTGCAAAGAAGGAGTAGGCTTCCCTACTGAGGAATTAGCCACCAAAATACTGATGGAGAGCATTAACACATGATCAGAAACCATTATTTTCCTTACTGTCTCTATAGACTCATTAATCCTGGCTGGGTTTCACATTCTGAAAAATGGGAAAAAATATAACAACAAATCAAGAGGGTGATACCCAATGGCATGACACATCTGAGATAAATCATGGCTGGGGTGGAGGGTGGGATGGGCCATAAAAGGGAGCTGATGCCAAGGAGTTCAAGAAGGAAAAGAATGTTTTGAAATGGATTATGGTAGCAATTATATAATACTGCTTGATGTGCTTGAACTATGATAACCGTTTTAACTCGAAATAGCATGATTGTTTTCAAAAAGAAGAAAAATAAAAATCCATGAAATTTATTAAAAAGCAAAAAACATCATTGGACACTGAAAACCAAGAACGAAAGAAAAACATTATCAGAGATCATGCCAGAAAATACGTCCCTCAGGTCGGAGGCACTCAAAATATGTCTGCCAATGAACTGCCTTCTCAAAGTAGTGCAAACCATAATAATGTGCATGAAGTCAAGCATGTGGGAGTAAAACCTTAGAGACCTCCATTTATTGGTGGGGGCAAAGCTCCACATGAAAGGAAACCATTGTCAATGTCAATTAATAATTAGAGCGTGGAATATATGAAGCATGAGTCTGGGAAAATTAGAACTCATAAAAAAATGAAATAGAAGGCATAAAGATCACTATTTGAGGTATTGGTGCTCCAAAATGAATTAGTATTGGCCATTTTGGAATAAAAACCATATAGCTTACCATGCTGAGAATGATAGGTTCAAGAGGAATGTGGTTGCGTTCACTGTAACAAAGGACATTTCAAAATCAATCTTGAAATACAATGCTGTCTGTGACAGGATTATATCTATTTCCACGCAAGGAAATTCAATCAATACAGCTATTATTCAAGTTTATGCAACATCCACTAAAGTTAATCTTGAAGAAATAGAAGAGTTCTAGCAACACGCTTACTCTGAAATTGATCAAACATTAAATTGGTCAAATATGCAATCAAGATGCCTTGATAAATATTGGCAATTGGAATGAAAATATTGGAAACAAAAAGGAAAAACCGGTGGTTGGAAAATGTGGTCTTGGTGATAGAGAAGAAGTTGTAGATGGTATGATAGAATTTTCCAACATTAGTGACTTTATCACAAATATATTTTTTCACTAAAACAAATAGCATCTATAAACATAGAGTTCTCTGGATCGAATATGAAGAGTGCCAATTGACTACAACTGTGAGAAGAGATGTCAGAGAAGCTCATTATTAACAGCTAAGACCAGGCCATGGCCTGATTGTGAAACAGACCACCTATTGCTCATATATAAGTTTATGTTGAAGCTGAAGAAAATTAAAACATGTCCAGGAGAGCCAAAACACAAGCTTGAGTTTACCTGCCCATAATTTTAAAACCTCTCTAAAACAAATTGATTGCATTTCACCCTAATGACAGAAGACTTGATTAGCTGTAAGAGGACAATGAGAATATTATTCATGAAGAAAGCAAAAGGTCATTAAACAGACAAGGAAGAAAAGATCAAAGTGGATGTCGGAAGAGATTCTGTAACTTGCTCTTCATCATAGAGTAACTAAGATAAATGGAAAAAATGACGAAGTCAGAGAACTGAACAGAAAATTTTAAAGGGCAGCTGGAAAAGACAAAATATTAGGAAGATTCGATGGGAAAAATATTGAATGATACATGAAGCTCTAAAAGAATATAAAAGAATATACAGAGTCACTGTGCCAAGAAAATAAAAATAAACTCATTGACATTTCACCATTTCAAGAGGTAGCATGTAAGTCAGAATGTACGGTCCTGAAGGAAGAAGTTTGAGCAAAGTTCTTAGAACCAGACCAATAGGTAACATCATGATAAACAGAGAAAAGGTAGATGGTGTCAAGTATTTTATCTTACTTGAAGCCACAGTCATGAAAGGAAGAGTCAAGCGAGCAAGATTCATTGTATTGTGTGAATATGCTATGAAAATCCTCCAGAACGTGTTTAATAGCAAGAACACCATTTTGAGGACTAAGGTGTGCCTAACCCAAGCCGTCTTATTTTCCTTTCTTTCTTTTTAAAAACTTCATGGGCATACAATGCAATTTAGTATCACATATCATTACAATTCAGTAGTTGGTCATATTAAGATGAGGCGTTAGCCGTGTGATTTTCCATCATCTCAGTCAAAGGAGAGCAGTGTGGCAGTTCCTCACAACACCACACGGTCTAACCTCCATGCAGAGGATCCAGGAGTACAGAACAAGGAGAATGGGGATAAGAGGTGAGAGAGAGTTTATGTTTAGGCCTTTCATCCATCTTGAGTTCATTTTTGTATATAGAGTGAAGAATGGGTTTTATTCTTCTGCAACTGGAAATTCAATTTTACCTAACAACTTTTGTTGAAGATATTATCTCTTTCCCATTTATTGTATCAAAATCAGTTGTCTGCAAGTGGATGGGTTTATTTCTGAATTCTGTATTCTGTACTCATTGCATCCGTAGTAGGCTATTTTAACTTCTGTGGCTTTATAGTAGGATTTGAGGGCAGGAAGTAAAAAACCTCAAACTTTGTGCTTCTCTAGTAGTGCTTTGCTTAAGCTAGGCCTCCTTCCTTCCTTTATATTTTTGAAAGATCTGTGTATTTTAATAAATTGAGGACATTAAAAATATAAAACAAATGTCATTTGCATTAATAGTTTACGCAAGTTTCAGGAATGTATAAAAACCATTTTAAAACAACACCTTACATATCACATTCTTTGACAGTCTGCCTTGTAGAAAGTAAAAAATAAGCATAAAAATAAAGAAGAGACCTACAGTATCACTATACGTGCTGAGTCAAGTCTATGCATCCAATCAGGAGACAATTTTATAAGGAAGTTTAGACTATAGGTTTACTTGATATTATCCTGAAAAGCATCTGACAATGGCACCAGGTGCCGGAAGCTAATAATCAATGCCAGTCCAGTTGATGTGTACCTAACAGAACTGTAGGAAGTTGTGTAAATAATTGTATGCCATACCCAGATCTCTTTTTAGTTTCATCCACCTCTGGGCTTGAAGCAGAGGCAGGTTGTGCTGTCACCCAGAACAATAGTCCCTAAGACCCTAGAAGGCAAAGGCCAACTCCACACGATACTTTTCAGTGGCATCTATAATTGCTGTGAGTTATGATATTAAGGAAGTTTTTTAAAATTTTGTTGATGCTCATAGCTTGTCTTATTATTTTTTTGTAAAAAATATATATATCACCACACTGTATCTACTTAACACAAGCAGTCTGATAACAGGGACTGAAAGTAGAACACTATTGTGAGACTAAATAACAGATCAGTTGTAGGCATCATTGAACATACTGTAATAATTTAACAGACGTATGGGGACTCTACATGTTTAGGACACCATTTTACTTTGTTCTATATAATATTTTAATTTTATTTGAAATTCTAATTGGATCGGAGGAGACAAAGAGAATAAAATTTTAGCAAGTAATAAGGAATAGATAAGCATATTAAAATTGACTCAGATTTGTGTTTTTTTCTTAATATGTATTAATTAATATGTGTAGACAACAGGTAAAGGTCTTGATGTACTCTCTTTTTGAATATATATATACATATAGTAAGATTCAAATAAGTTAAATGCACTCAAATGCCACAAACACAGACTGTCCAGATGTGCAAGCAAACAGAGAAAGCTGATTTGGGAAGTGTGGCCTTGTAATAGAGTCATGATCATGACCTAACCCTATCCATCTGAAGGGCTGTTTCTAAGAAATGTCAGAATTCACTAAGTTATTCTTAGTGTCACCTGGTAGCTGTTCTCTACCTGACAGTTTGCTGTATTAACTCCTTTGTCTAGGAGCAGATGCATTATTTCAGTGAGATCCTTCAATGATCCAGAAACCTCACGTAGAGCCCCTGAAAGCATCTTCAAAGCAACCAGTGTGACCTGAGGTATATCAGCCCATAGCAATCTAGCTGGGCACCCAAAATCAAAAGACTGCAGTACATTTCCCTTTAAAGCCAGGATTTGCTCCTTCCAGGATAACCTGCAACTCCTGAATTCTTCATAGATCTGGAGCCCTTCTGATGAAAAAAAGAATACACAAGAAAAAGCAGGTCAACGATGTGCTTTCTGTCAGTCTCAAATGCTGTGCAACAAGCTTGAAACTAGACATAGTCTAAAGTGTCTTCCTGTCATATGCTTTAAGTACTGTGTCAGCATTATGGAAGCTCTGTGCATCTAAGTTCCATTAGCTTTACACAAGTTGCTCTACGTAAAATAGATGTATAATTGTTTTATAGCATTTAGTCAATGTTAGATTACATTAAATCTGACTTAGCTTTTTTTTTTTTAAATTCCTTTATTGGGGGCTCATATAGCTTTTATCACAATCCATCCATCCATCCATCCATTGCGTGTCAAGCACATTTGTACATGTGTTGCCCTCATCACTCTCAAAACATTTGCTTTCTACTCAAGATCTTGATATCAATTCTTCATTTTCCCCTCCCTCTCTGCACCCCCTCCTTCATGAACCCTTGATAATTTATAAATTATTCTCATTTTGTCAGATTTTACACTGTCCGATGTCTCCCTTCATCAACTTCCCTGTGGTCCATCTCCCAGGAGGGACGTTATATGTAAATCCTTATTATTGATTCCCCCTTTCTAACCCATCTTCCCTCCATCCTTCTGGTGTCACTACCCTCACCACTACTCCTGAAGGGATTATTTGTCCTGGAATCCCCATGTTTCCAGTTCCTATTTGCATCAGTGTACATTCTCTGGTCTAGCGGAACTTGCAAGGTATAATTGGGATCATGATAGTGGGGGTGGAGTGGGGGGAGGAAGCATTTAAGAACCAGAGGAAAGTTGTATGCTTTGACATTGCTACACTGCACTCAGATTGGCTCATCTCCTCCCTGTAAGCCTTCTGTAAGGGGATATACAGTTGCCTACAGGTGAGGATTGGGTCCCCAATCTGCACTTCCCCCCATTTATAATCACATGATATTTTGTTCTTTGATGTCTGATACCTGATTCTTTTGACACCTCGTGGTAACACAGGTTTGTGTGCCTCTTCCATGTAGGCTTTGTTGCTTCTGAGCAGATGGTCTCTTGTTTACCTTCAGGTGTTTAAGACTATATCTTTTGATAGCCGGGCAACATCAGCTTTCTACACATTTGCTTATGCACACATTTGTCTTCAGCGATTGTATCAGGCAGGTGTGCAGCAATTAATAGAATAGAACAATGCCAATTTAATAGAACAGCGTGTTCTTGCATTGAGGAAGTGCTTGAGGGGAGGCCCAATGTCCATCTGCTACTTTAACTAAACTTAAAGATATATGCACCTAAATCAATTTCCCCATCCTCATATGTAAATATATTTGCATATGTTCATGCCTGTATTTAGGCCTCTGTAAATGCCCTTTGCCTCCTAGCTCTTTCTTGTATTTCCTTTTACTTTCCTCTTGTCCTACTTTCATGCTTACATTGGTTACATTGCCCTGGATCAATCCTTACCAGGCATCTCACACCCTCCTTGCCACTGACTTTGGATCACGTGCTGTTCCCTTACCCCTGGGTTGGTCAACACCACCTCCTTTCCCCTCCTTTTCCATCTGCAATCTCCCTCCAGAACCAGAGGTCCCACTGTTTTCTCCTCCAGACTGTTCATCCTGCCCATCTCATCTAGATAGAACTGCAGAGATAATAATACGCACATAAAAACAAGACATAGCAAAACAAAGAAACAAAGGAAAATTGACAGCAAGTAAAAAAACCAATGATATCATAATAATGATAATAGATGAATAAATAAAACATAAATAAAAGAGAACCTATAAATCCTTAAAGGTCTGTTTGTTGACGTCTATGAGTGTCCTCTAGTTGAGTCTGATGGGGTGCCACGCCTTGGCCTCAAAATCTATCCTTGGCACTCCTTCATGCTCTTCTCTCCTCGCTGCCTGCTTCACAGCCTTAGTGTTTTGCCTCAGTGTGGCCAATCTGGACCTTGTTTCCAGTGTTGTCCCCCGTAGGTCCATGGGTCAGCAAGGGGTGGTGTGTCTCATACTGGGACCAGCCAAATGGCCCACTCTGTGAATTGGGTGTTCTGAGCGGGAATATCATCCCCCAGGCTTGGTGGGCCAGGATGTACTTCACTTTCTCTGCCTCCCCCTTTCATTTCCTCCTGTGTGCTCTGCTCTCATCAGATATGTCCCTCTCCCTGAGCTACAGCTTCAATGCTGTCATCTAAAGTAAAGTCTTCAAGCAGGAGGGCTTCTGTCCACGTAGCTGGGATTGGGGCTGGGCCCCCAAACCTCTCCACTGGCAGCATGTTGCATTTATATCCAGGAGCACTAGGTTGAAGTCTGGTCCCTCTTTTCCTGTAGATATAAACAATACCTTCTCATTGAATGGCTTAGTGCCCTGTTCTCCCACCTAAACATTTCTATCTTTCCCACCCCTTTTTACTTGGCTATCTTATATACCCTGGATTTGATCTGGCATGCTATCTGGACTTCACCCCAGGAATATTTGTATACAGTAGTTTTTTTACCATATGCCCTGTTTGCATTTTTTTTAAGCTTACCTCAGTGGACTCATTCTATATTTGTCCTTTTGTGTTTGGCTTACTTCACTCAGCATAATTTTCTCCATTTCTTCCCATGTGGATATATGCTTCATTTATCACTGCTCTTTAGTGACACGTAGTATCCCACAGTATGTGTGTACCACAACTTTTTAATCCATTCGTCTATTGATGGAAATTTATGTTGTTTACAATTCCCTGACATTGTGAACTATGCTTCAATGAAAATTGGAGCACAGATGTCTGGCCATGGTTTGTTTCTTGTCCTTTCTGGATATATGCCCAGTAGGGGGGTTGAAGGGTCATATGGTAACTCAATTTCCATCTGTTTTAGAAATCACCAAATCGATTTCCATAGTGGATGTGCACACCTACAGGTTTACCAGCAGTGCATGAGAGTTCCTATCTCACCACAATCCCTCCAGCTTTTGTTGAATTGGGCTATCTTTGAGGGTGTTAGAGGGATATCTCATTGTTGCTTTAATTTACATTTCTCTTATAGCTCAAGATCAGGAACATTTCCTCATATATTTATTGGCCATTCAGATTTCTGCGCCTGTGAAACTTCTGCTTAGGTCCTTTGCCCAACTCCTCAGTGGGTAGTTAGTATTTCTCTTATGATAAGTTTGCAAAGTGTTGTAGATTTTAGTAATAAGACCTTTGTCTGATGTGTCATTTCTAAAGATATTTTCCCAGTTGGTGGACTTCCTTGTTACTCTCTTGATGAATTACTTCAATGTACACAGGTAATTTATCTTCAGTATATCCCACTTTTCAATTTGTGACTCCTCTGTGTTTGTATCCTTTCCTATTTCTGATAGCCAATGTATTCTCTTTCCACAGTTCTCAGGTTTGTCGCAATTCCTTCATAATGACCTTAATTGTTGGGGATTTTACTTCAAGGGCTGTGATCTACCTTGAGTTTATTCCTGTGCATGGAGGGAGGTAAAGGTCTTGTTTCATTTTTCGGCAGGTACACTTTTTTTTCCAGCAACACTTACTAAAGAAAGCATCTGCTGCCCATTTGATGTTTTATTGGTCCTTTAAAAAATCAATTGTCTGTGTGCTGATGTTTTTATTTCTGGGTATTCAGCTCTTTTACATTGATCTGAATATCTGTTGTTACACCAATACCACACTATTTTGACTACTGTGGCTGTATAATACATGCTAAAGTCAGGTAGAGTGGGTCCTCTCCCTTTGTCTTTCTACTTGAGGAGTTCTCTGTTAATTTCGGGTTTCTTCTTTCTCCATATGAAGTTGGTCATTAGTTTTTCCAAGTCTTTAAAGAATGATGGTGGTATTCATATCAGGATAGCATTAAACTTATATAGTGCTGGGAACAGAACTGACATCTTTACTATAATGAGCCTTCCAATCTACAAGCATGGGATATTCTTCCATTTGTTCAGGTCATTTTGGCTTCTTGTAATAGCGATGTATAATTTTTCTTGTACAAATATTTCAGGTTTTTAGTCAGGCATATTCCTAGATATTTCAATTTGTGTTTGGCTATTGTAAAGGGTACTACCTTTTTAATTGCCTCTTCTGTCATCTTATCTGATGTGTATAGCAGACTTATAGACTTCTTTTTGTGGATCCTGTATTCTGCCACTCTGCCATTTCCCTCTATTGCTTCTAACACTCTACTTGTGGAGTTTAAGGGATTTTTGATGTATAGAGTCATCTGTGAATATACCTCTTCCTTTCTCAGATGAATACCTTTGGTATCTTTTATTTGTCTTATGTTGGTAGCTAGGACCTCCAGTATGATCCTAAATAGTAGTGGGGACAAGGGGGATCCTTGTCTGGTCCTCTTTTTCAGTGGAATTGTGCTTTCATCTTTTCTCCATTGACTACCATGTTGGCTGTTCTTTCTTCATATATAGCTGGAATAATATTAAGGGATTTTCCTTCTACTCCTATCTTCTTGAGTGTCTTAAACAGGAATGGGTGTTGGATGTTGTTGAATGCCTTTCCTATATCTATCAATATTATTATGTGCTTCTTATCGTTTTTCCTGCCAATATGGCAAACAATACTAATGATCTTTCATATGTTGAACTATCTCTTCATCCCTGGTATGAATCCTACGTGGTCATGGTGACTTCTTTTTTAATATGATTTTGTATTATGTTTGCCAGTATTTGGTTAAGGATGTTAGCAACAATGGTCATTGGGGATATTGGTCTATAGTTCTCAATTCTTGCGGCATCTTTGCCCACTTTAGGTATCAAAGTTGTAGTAGCTTCATAGAAAGAGTTTTGGGGTTCTTCTGTCTTTTTTTCATGTTCTGAAAGAGTCTCTGTAGGATTGGGGTCAGTTCTTTCCTGAATGCTTGGTAAATTTCTCCTGTGAAGCAATCCGAACCAAGGAATTTTGTTGTTGTTGTTGTTGTTGGTAATCCCTTAATGATCTTGTCTATTCTTCCAGTGGTATGTGTCTGTTGAGGTTCTTGGCATCCATCTGGGATAGTCTAAGGAAGGATTGTGCTTCCAAGTATTTGCCCATGTCTTCCAAATTATTGATTCCATTAGAGTACAGGTCTTCATAGTCTGGTACATTCCAATGTCCCCTGTTTCATTCCTCATCCTTGCAATTTACATTCATTTCTTCCTTTAATTTGGTTAGGTCTGCCAGCGGTCTATCAATTTAGTTACTCCTTTAAAAGAACCAATTTTTAGCTGCACTAATTTTCTCCATAGTTTTCTTGTTTTCCTTCTCCTGTATCTCAGCTGTGATTTTTATTTTTATCCCTTTACTATTCTTAGGATTGTTCTGTTGACTCTGCTCTAATTGGTGTAAGTTTTGTGCCAGCATATTAATGACAAGAAATCTGACTCTTATAAGTGAAGTTAGGAAACATAAGTTTTGTGATGTTTTCAGTCTCTATATTTACTTGGTTAAAGCATGAATGTAAATATATGGTTATGAATCTTTTTGAGACTTTAGTTAAGGCTTATTCAATATTCAGCCATAGGAACAGATAGACAAAAGATGAATTCTAATGTAGACAGTGTTCATTGGAACTGCGTTGATCAATTGAATAAAACTGATACATTCCATGAGACAGTAAAATCACTGACTATATGATATTAAACAACAATTTAAAAGCAACTAAACTTTTTTTTTTAATTTTCCCAGCGACTTGAATTTTTCATTGCAGAAAGCCACTTCACACATTAAGCTTTCCTACTGTATTTTAGTATTTTAATAGCCTGGCAAGCCTTCCATGGAAGCAATCTAGGCCAGTGTAAAGCCTCCAAAACAGTGACAATTTGGGGGCCAACACAAACTTGGAAAAACTTGGTCAGCAGAGTAACTGTCTCTTCTTGGTGTCCTTGTCTGCCCTATGGGTCCTTAGATAAAGTTTCTGGGATCAGCGATCCCAAGCCATTTAACTCTTTAGTAGGAAAACTGTGGTCTTCACAGCATCCTCATTTCACCCTAAAAAACAAAAATAAATGATCCAAAAAAAGTCATCACCATCAATTCTATTTCAACCCATATTAGATAAGATCCTAAGGAAACCCTAGGAATCTTGGGCCTTTGGGCTGAGAGAAATTGCAAGTCCAGCTATCAAACCACACGTTGGAAGGAGTTTGTCCAAGAGCCAATTGCACATGACTCAGGTGGTTTCAGTTTTTAAATTTTCTTTTCATCTATAATTAAGAATCCAAAAAGCTGTACCATAGTTTAGTTCAAGTGAAGGGGTCATATTTCTTTTTTCTCAATCACTACCATCCCAGAAAAAAAAATCACTTCATTTAATCCTCAATTCTGAGGTGCTCTGGTGGCATATTAATTGAGTTGGCAGCCACAAGGCCAATGGTACAAACCCAATAACCAATTGAAGGGCGTGAGATGAGGCTCTATGCTGCTGGCCTGATGGACAGCCTAGAACAGTCACGTGAGAATTCTACTGTGTTCTGCAGAGTAACTATGAGTCTGAACTGCCTTGGGGGAAATAAGTGAGTTGAGAATCATTAATTCTATATACTCACATTCAGCCTTTTAAAAAGGTTGGTAAGAGCAGTCCAACTAACTCCTTCAATTACACTAAGAAATATATGCCTTGTTCCATAGCAGGGGAAGTGAAAGATGCATTTTAAGAGTCAGTGAACAGATCAGGCAGGAAAAGGCCATCATCACCATTTTTTATTCATTATTTGTGAATAGCAGCTACTTAGTACAGTGATAGACTTAAAGAAAGGCATAGATCTTAGTCAAGAAGCTAATGACCTACCCTAGACAGACAGAATATGTTAGGCATAAAATACAGCTGCAGAAAGGTGGATCTTAAAGCTCGAGCTGGAGTGGTGATTGGGATTCTTTTCAATTTGGAAGGGACAGTGGAGGAAAAATTTTAATGATGGAGAATCGATGAGGCTATTCACCAAGGAAATGAGAAATTGAGTTATCTAGAAAGATTGGAAACCCTTTTATGACACTCTCTATTTTATTTGATTCACAGGATTTAGCACATCTTGTCTAGTGGTATGCTGACTAACTTCATTTCTCTCTATCCTGCTCTACAGTGCACACATAATGTGGATCTTCTTAAAGGCAGAGAGACTACTTCTAATTCCATCATCAGAATAGAGCGCCTAGTGTGTCTTCAAGTAAGGAGACCTAGTGGCACAGTGATTAAGTGCTCAGCTACCAGTTAAGACTTGCTATTCAAACACACAAGTCACTTCCTGGGAGAAAGAGGTGGCAATTGGTTTCCATAATATTTTTTTAACCTTAGAAACCCATAGATATTGTTCTACACATGCGGTCCTTACAGGGTCACTATACATCAGAATAGAATTGACAGCAACAGATTTGGTCTTTTGAGTTTTTGATTTTATGTTCTCAGTCAGTGTTTGTTGAATAAATAAATAAATGCCATCTCAGCTTTTACAAAGATAATTTGTACATCAGGAGGCATGGTGAAATTCCTGAAATTTTTTCTTCTTCTTTTCGTTAGTGATAATGTGACAGACTTGAACAGAGTAAGATCACCTCCAGCGAGAAAGTAAGCAAATAGAGTGCCAGCAAGCCACAGGGCAAGGATGTACCATTCTATGCCTTAAAATGTCATTCTCATGCCGTGCTTTGGACAGATTTAAACAATAATTTAAATTGCTTTTCTGTAATTTTGTCGACCTTTAGGCAGTTTCTAAAGCTGAGTGCACATGAAACATTCCTATTTTATTTGGGTCATACAGATACACATTCCTTTGCATTTTTCAATGTTTCTTCAAGATTAGAGGAAGATATTCATGTAACTACAGAAATGCTTCTAAATTTCCATGACTCAATAAATTCAGGACAGGATGTGGTTCACTGTAAGGCAGACATGACCAAGAGGCCCAGGGAAGAAAGCTGCCTAGACAGAGATGGGCATAGAAAACGAAATGTTGACGAAGATAAAGATAAAATCACATATCTTCCCAGTGGTTCTTCATGATATCTGTGCACATAGAAGTTGAACTTAAGAAGCTGAGGCATGTGTCAAACTTGTATGTTTACCTTCAGTATGATGTTCAAGCACAGATTCCCATGTGTGCATTGAATGTCAACATTAGTTATACTTCATTTGTTTTCTGGGGTGAACTCACAAATTAGACTCGAGGGGTATTCTTGTCTCTACTTTTATTCTTACCCCCAAGACAGAAAAAAGAGAATAAGCAACCTAAGCACAGTATGGCTTGATTGGGAATAATGATGAAGACTTAATGATTACTTGAATGCTCGGTCCCAGCGGTGGGAAGTGAGGTAAAATTGAGTTGATTCCACCACAGGCAAATTGATCGGTAACACATTTTTTCCCCCTGCAATGCCATTTCTTAAAATCCTTTAGTTGAACCCTAAAATGTATTTCAACTCAGTCCTTCAAATAATTTATCCAATGAAGCAGAGAGCTGGTAAAGTATCAATATCTTAATAGTATGCAAGGGAAACCTTGACCTGCAGCATACCAAATTCAGTTTCTTCTCAATAGGATTCTGACTAGAAATAACTCGGTAGCCATAGAAACAGCCGTTCAATGAATGGCCATGGGAGAAGCAACCTCACAATACCATTCAAAAAAAAAAGCAGAGAGAATTTTCTGCCAAAATTGACATAGAGAAGGATTTTTCTCAATACCAAAGCACTGTAGTGTTCAGAAAGGAGGCATTCCGGTTGTTCACCCTTGACTCTCACAAATTGCAGACATTTTTCTACCTTTTATTCATCCAACAAATATTTCTGAACACTAGCCACATCATCCCAGGCCCTGTTTTAAGCACTACTGTAAATAATTCAACCAAGCTTCTCTCTTGTGTCGGAGAAATACAGATAATAAATCTTTAGTATGTAAGGTAGCAAATAATACCTGTGAAGAAGGAATCAGACTTCGGTAATAGAGTAGGGTGACATTGCAAGGGGAAGTTACTATGGGGGAGGGGCAGGAAAACTTCTACGAGACAGTAACGTTAATGCTGGCATCTGAAGAAAATGAGGAACCAAGCAAAGCAGAAAAGAATGGCCAGCCTATGAAAAGACCCTGGGGTAGGACCACTTTCTACTGTTGGAACCAAAGAGAAGAGGTCTGCGATACTGGAGTAGATGGTGAGAGGGTTGGGTGACAGGAGTTAAGTAGCACACTTAGATCATGTCAAAACTCACAGGGCCTGAACTTTACAGAAGTGCTTTGATGGTCTTAATTAGAGGCATAATATGGTTTGCAATGAGTCTTAGGATTGTACTGGGTGCTCTGTGGAGGCTAAATCAGAGTGTGGGCAAAAATCAGGCAAGAAAATATTGCAACTCAGGGAGGGCGATAGCAAGCAAAGGAAGAGGAAGCAAGATTTCCCATATCGTCTTAAGATAGAACTCAAAAATTTAATAGTGAGCAAAGGTGTGAGAAAAAAAATTATGAGCCAAATGTGACTCTTAGGTCTTAGCCCTGAGCCATTAGAAATGTAGAGTGGATTCTGATGGACACAAGGTTTGGGAGTCACTGGCTTACATGAAGCAAAGGAAGATGGAACAGGACACTCTAATGAGTTATTAAATTATTCAAAGGCTTGAAAGAAGAGAGAGCATTTCTTTCAGGTCCAACTGCCTACAAAAGAGACATGTATTTGCAACCAGGTAGTTTGCATGAGGTTACCACCTAGATTGCAACTAACAACTACTACAGTTCTGTAGGGAACATATCACATTAGAAAAAGAGTGTTGGGTAAAGGGGTAGGGGGAAGAACTTTGATGCAATTCCAATATAGATCTCAGACCTGGAGCGCTGCTATCCCTTTTGACTGTCCATATCAAAAAAGGCTGCTACTTTGTACCCTACCATAAAGATAGGTGGGTGGCACTTCTAGAGATTGTGCCCACTGTCAACAGCCAACACCCTGGAAGCTGTGTGACAAATGCAGTGGTTCTCTGCAAAGAGGTGAGGTGATGTATCACAGCATATAATACAGAAATTCCCTCCCACCGCTTGATTCTTATGCTTCGTATGCTTAATTCATCCCACCTGGAAAGGATTCCTTTAAGTTTCTAGTTGGTATCACTTTTCTGGGGAAATTTACAAGAGGAAGTGAAGATAAACCAGTTCTCAGTTCTGAAATAGACACTCATTATCTTCCTTTTTCTATACCCTTTTTCGGGTTCCTCTCCCCTTGCTGGTATAAGTGGCTTACCTAATGGGTGACCCAGCTACTCATTCCTATGATGCCTTGGCTGTAGCTGCTGCATTTGTTCTCAGTGTGAGAACCATCACTTAATGTGGCTGCTGCACTTGTCCATTTACTGACAGAATCTGAAGAATACCAAGAGCAGGTCTAGTCGATCAACAAAGAATCATTTAATTCCTCCCAGACTTTGTTGTTGTTAAGTGCCATGTTGATGGGTCAGCTTTGACCCATCATGACTCTGAATGATGCCATCCTCACAATCATTCCTGGGCCTGAGCCCATTGATGCAGCCTCTATGTCAATCTATGTATCTCAACGCGAGCCTTCTCTTTTTGCCTCCCTTCCACTTTACCGAACACGATGTCCTAGACTTTAACTAGTGTGTAACAGCAGCCATACCTTCTCCCGATGATCAGGATGACTTACCATTGCCAAGATTGTGTTTCCCTCCCTTGCTTCCCGGAGCACTGTCATGAGGAGACTTAGGTGACCATGCAGTAGATGACATTCGTTTTAGGTGCCATCAGGTCGATTTGGACTCATGGCAATCTTGTAATACAGAATGCAATTTCTCCACAGCCTTTACTAGGATTTAATTTTTACAGACTTATCCCCGGGGACACGATGGGTCAGGAACTGACATGCAAGGTCATCAGTTCAAACTCACCAATCATTTCATAAGAGAAAGATGAGCCTCTCTGCTCCCATAAAGATTCCTGATATCAGCAACCTACATAGGGGTTGCTATATATCAACTTTCACCTAGTGGCTATAGGTTTGGGAATTGGCTTGAATCTTTAAGGGAGTAAACCATCAAGTCTTTCTCCTTCATAGCTACTCTGTGAGCTGGAACCACCAACCTTTTGGTTAGCAACTGTGCACTTAACCACAGTGTTAGTAAGGTTTCTCCTGTAGTACACAAACTAGCTTAAAGTTTAAATAGACTTTTTTTCTGAGTCCCCCGGTAGCAAAATTTCCCCTTCATGATTCAAGATCTACTCCAAGACCAACAGGGCCTAAATGCACAAGATTGAAAAACAGACTTCAACTGAGTAAGTGGGGCTATAGCCTCATATCCTGGTTTTTAATTTAGCATACAAACATCACCAACTTCAAGGGTATAATCTGAAAGCCACATCTCAGTAGGGTTTTCAAAAGTATATTCTATCATCTCTCAAACCAACATTTTCTAGGTGGTGTAACCCGTGAATAATATGTCATGCATTTATGGCTGCAACAACCTTCCTCAGTTTAAGACTTTGCTATACAATGTACTGTGTGGGTAAATAGGACATTCTGTAACAATTCTGGTGCTGGGTCTGGATGAAGTCCTGTGGAAAGGAAAGGGAAACCTGTAATATCATATCTGTCTTTTCCAGTCAAAATGAATCATTGCCATTTCTAAGATAGAAGGCTCCAGTATAATCAACTCACCACCCTTTGTGGCTTTCCCCTGAGTTGAATTTCTTGGTGGTTTGCATAGCCCTTGATGATCCATCACACAATAGTCTGTGAAACTTTACTCATGCCTACAATTACTCCGTAGTCATCACGTGTTCTAGGCACATGGGCCTGCTGTAGTCTCCCAAACAAGTTACAGGTTCCAAAATTTCATACCACTTTTGTAGCCTTGCAGAAGTTATTTCGTCTCCTCATTTTGTTTCATTCATCCACATGATGGCTCCTTTCTTATAATGCACAATTAATGAAAGTGATATTCTACTATCAGTTCTCAATCATATGCTACCCTTTGAAATGACTGCGTGTTGAAAATATTTTTGATACCATGACTGTGTATTCCTTCCATCTTCTTTTAATGTTCTTTCAACATCATTCAGTACTTTGCCCCCAAATCCATCAATGGCAGATTAAGACTTGACATTTTTCTTCAGTTCTTGAGCTTGAGGTATACTATGTTCTTCTTTATAGCTTTTCAATTTTAGGACTTTGAAGACATCCTTCTAATACTTTGCGTTGTCTTCTCCAGCTGCCCTTTAAATTTTCCTATTTAGCCCCCTAGCTTCCTCATTTCTTGTCATTTTGGGTCATGCCTCATCAGCCAATGAAGGTTCCCAAAGCTTTGCTTTATCCACAACTATGGTCGTATCTACTTTTAGGAGGTAGCTCTGCCCCAGTGAAATTTTGTATGCTTCCCAAATTGAAGGGCTCACTCTCTGGCACTATGTATGACAGCACTGAGCTGCTAATCACAGGATTTTCAGTGGCTAACCCCTTAGAAAAGGACAGTCTGATCCTTCTTCATAAGACTACGAAGTTGTTCTTAGTAACTTCTTAGTATGGAAGGTTTGCTGAAATTATTCATCTGGGGTGACCCTGTTGGGGCTTTAAAATACCAGTAGCATCCTTCCAGCACGACAGCAACACATCAGTCATAACAAACAGTATGACAAACCAACAAGTGGCGGAAAGCATTCTGACATTGGGAGAATTGGAAGCTGCATTGATTCCCTTGTCCTGTAAGCAAAACAAGACCTCTTATTGAAAGGGTTCATGCAGAAAATTTGAAAGGATTTCAATGGAGAGATGACTTGGTGATTAAGGTATATGGTGAATTTTTTAAATGCTACTCCTTTGATCCATGGAGTCCCTGGATGACACAAACAGTTAACATGTTTAACACCTAATACAAAGGTTGCCTTGAAAGCAATTGACTTGGTTTGTTTTACATCCAAACCTGCCTTTTGGAATCCTATCATTCCCCCTACTTAGCATTCTTAACTACTTAGCAGCTTAAATTATTGCAGAACTTAAAATAAAGGCAAAGTAGCTTATTTAATTATGTCCTCCAGGCCATGTCATAGAGATCTATCCCAGGAATCATCACCAATCTTCTTTATTTATTGTTGAGTAGAGACCAAGCTGAAATAGGTGCAAAGGGATCCCTAAAAGGATTTGGTGCAGATGAGGCAATTTTCCAATTGCCATACAGTTGACTGGGGAAGACTTTATAATCTACTTCTCTAGAAATCTTTAGACACAGTATGGATTCTCAACTGTGTATATTGGTTTCAGCATAGCACCACCTCACACTGGCTAGATCAGGTGCAAGTGAAAAGTGCCTGAAAACTTTAAATCTTCACATGTATGCTGTAATTTCTAGGATTCTCCTGTCA